>JAQIXT010001148.1:0-18408 GCA_034700445.1 Stenotaenia linearis | reverse complement strand
TCGAAAACAAAATTTACACTTGAAATACACTAAACACACAACTAAACATGTGCAATAGTTTTCGAATGCAGCTAGTGAAAAACGTGTCTAAAAATTTTGTTTTTAACTTTTAGAAGTGTTTATTTCTTTCCACTCATAAATAAGCCTAATCTCCAATATTTACGTGGTTTCTGTTGTAAATAAATGACTTCCGATTTAATAAATAAAGAAAGAAATCTCAAACTCTACTTTTGATGGTTTTATTGGCAAATTACGACAACTTATATAGTTTGGGCAACGCTACTCTAAAGTCACATGACAAAGACACGCGTCATCCCACTCAACCGCGGTACAAAGTTCAAACTATCGGCACAGTTTCCGCCGTATTATAAAACAGAAAAACGGCGATTTCGATACTCTTAAGAGTGTCGAAATTTTCTTTAATCTGTTTTATAATACGGCATTCGGCGATTGGTTAAAGAATCGAGTAACGAAGTTGCATTAATCAAGTGCTCAACGACCGCGACGAGCGTCGCACTCGGCTGCCGTCGCCCGCCCGACGTTCCCAGCCCGGGAGAGGAGGGTCGGCGACGGGTGCCGCGCTGCCGACCGTGTTATGGGAATGCGCACACCATCTGCGCCTTTTCCATATTCAATAATGTGGAGCTAGGTGTGGTACAAACAGTTTAGGCTTATTTTAAAATAATTTAAAATAAATTTAAAATAAATAATTTTTTTTTAAAATTTGTATTCTCGTCCACAAAGGGCGAGTCGTGATTGTCGTATTTATCCATAAACGAGACACGTGTCTGGGTAATGTAATAAACATCTGTCGTTTTAATTAAAAGGAATTTTTCTCTCTCGTTTATAACCTTGTTTTGTTCTTTGCAAATTGTAATTCAGTAAAAGTTTTGTTTTTTTTTTCGAATTTTTTTTTTGATTTTTTGTGGTGTGGGGGATTCGTTAGCGTGCAACGATTTATCGCCCCCTGCCAAGACGTCTGTCAAGAAATTGAAATTGTGGACACATCTCGAGTCGAGATCGACAAAATGGATGATTTTTGTCGCTCGCCTCGGGCTTTTGTCAACCGAAATGAGCCAACACAAATCAAGGGTGAGGGGAATTTAGAAAAAATGGCGGGTTTGACACGATGTTGCGAGCGTGGATGGAATTGGGGAGTAGTTAACACTGGTTGGGATTGGGGGTAATTTTTGGGTTGTTTATTGTTATTGGGTGGAAGATGTGGGGGATTTAGGGGGGGATGGAAATTAAGTGATAGGAAATTGGAGATATTTATGGGGAAGTGGTGAAATTTAGTGAAATTTGCAAAAAATAATGAGAAAACTGCAAAAATTTATTTAAAACTACAAAATTTCAGTGGAAATTGACTAGAAATTTGAAAATTTTAAAAGAAAATGGCAGATTTTGGTAGAAATTTGAGAAAAATAATAAGAAAACAAAAGAAATTTATTATAAAACTACATAAAATGAATGAAAATTTGCTAGAAATTACAAAAATTCAAAACAAAATCACCGAACATTAGGATTATATTTTGGATTGTCTTGTTTAAAACCTAAAAAAAACTCCGTCGCTATCAATTCCTTCAAGTTGCCGCTACAAATAGCTTCGATAACACCAGACAAACCAAACCCGTCCGATAAAACTATTTTTACCTCCATCACATTTTCCTCCACTAATTTGACATTATAAACTACAAAGACAACTTTAGGCCTAATGCGACTTATGTTTCCTTCAAGTTGGGTGGTTTGCTTTTACAAAAAGAGCCATCAACGCTGCTGTGATCGGAGTCCCTGATGAGTTGGAAATCAGAGTCCTCTGGGACATGCTGAGCTGCTTTATCCCCCTTCCCTCGCTCCCCCCTTGTAGTGGGGGAGTCAATTAGATCACCTTAATCTGGTGAGGCAAACAGGCAAATTGCGTCCCAATAGCTCTTTCCTATTAGATTAGTTTGCGCTTTGTGTTCCCAATCTTTGATTCAACGGTTTCGGGTTTAAGCCGGGTTGGGGATTAATTAGTGATGGATTAGGAAAGTTTGTTTTTAGGCCTAAAAGTTGGGGATTGGTTTTAATTTGAGGGGGTGGTGATGTGATTTGTGAGGAAATTTCTAGTTTTTTTGGTTTTAAAGAGTTGAGTTAAGATATTTTAGGTGGGTTTGAATGGTATTTCCGGTTTGGTGTGGGGGTTGGGATTTTGTAGGGGGTGACTATAGGTTGTGTGGTTTGTGATCGGAAAATTTTGGGGTTGTGGATGGACCGGAAGTTTGTTTTAAATGGCGACCGAATTGTGACAGTTTGCTTTGTTTTGTTTTTGGTTTTTGAGGGTAAAGGTGGCTGTTTGGAGGATGTAAAAATGTCACTTCCGGTTGGGTTAGGAGTTTGAGATTTATAGGATCTCAACTAGACCTCTAGTTCTAAGTGTCTATAAAATTTCAACCCCACAGCCAAACCGAAAGTGTGTTTTAAATGACCTCCAAATCGCTACAGTTTGCTTTGTTTTGTTTACTTGGTTTTTGAGGGTAAAGGTGGCTGTTTGGAGGACGTGAAAATTGCACTTCCGGTTTGGTTAGGGGTTTGAGATTTATAGGATTTCAACTAGACCCGCAGTTCTGAGTGTCTATAAAAATTCAACCTCATAGCCAAACCGGAAGTGTGTTTTAAATGACCTCCAAATTGCGACAGTTTGCTTTGTTTTGTTCGTGTGGTTTTTTGAGGGCAAAGGTGGCTGTTTGGAGGACGTAAAAATCACACATCCGGTATGGTTAGGGCGTTGAAATTTACAGGATCTCAACTACACCTCCAGTCCTGAGTGTTTATAAAATTCCAACTCCACAGCCAAACCGGAAGTGGCTTTTAAATGCCGTCCAAATCGACACACATCACATTGATTTTATTCACTTGCAATTCAAATTTGACTATTTCGAGAACCGAAAAATCTCACTTCCGGTTTCATTAGAACTTCAAAATTCACAGCACCTCAACAACACCTCCAATCCTTCATCCCCTTACACCCCCAACCTCCTTACCAAACCGGAAGTACCCTTACAACCCCCTCCAAATTCTTCCCCAAAAAAAATTCCATCAAATTCCGCCTCATTCCAGATCAATCCAAAACCGATCCCAACCTTTTAACAGCGCGGCCTTTGATGCATCCTCAGTATCCCTTTCCCTCATACTCCTAAGCCTATCTTGTTTCCCGCCTGTTTGCTCGAACGAGCGGAAAGAATTGCTTTGACGTCGGCTCCAAGAAACGTCTGGGAAACCGAAAAGAAGAAAAACCAAAATAAAACCAAAAATCAACTGCGGGAATAATTTTTCCGAGATAAAAGCAAAAAAAAATTAAATTTACAAATTTCAAGCCAATGTAAAGTCATTTGTTAAAAAAATGGCGTCGCGTCCACGAGACGCGAGTTTGAGATTAATGTAAAGCGATGGGATGCTGCGCCGATATTGTGGGGTCGTGTGCAAAATATCGATCCCGGTAACATCCGCATTGCTGTAATGTTTTCTGATTTGCTGCCGTGCGCGGGCGTGATGGGCCAATGGCGGGCGAGCACGCGCTATAAAGTCGGCAGTGAATAATAACCTCACGTGGGAAATGTGAAAAATGGCCACCACCGGGATCACGTCGCGTATAAGCTTAGCTTGTGCTCTCTTATTTACAATTAGGGCCCCCTGCCACTGATGGGGAGAATGATGAAATGTGTGCAAATGCTGCTCGCGCAACTGTGAATGATTGCAAATGGATTTTTAGGCTGGGAGATGAGGAAATTGGTCTGTTTTTAGGTGGATTTTGCTAAATTTGGATGTTTTGTAGTTTTATTGAGTTTGGTTTTGGTTAATTTGGTCAAATTTTGTTGGTTTTAGTGTTAAAATGGTTGAATTTGTTGGAATTTTTGATTATTTTGGTTGAATTTGTTGGATTTTGTGATTATTTAGTTGATTTTAGGGTTAAAATGGCTGAATTTTACTGAAATTGATGTTTTGTGTCCATTCTTTCTTTGATTTTGGTTTCTTATTGGTTGTATTGATATTGTTGAGTTATTTGACTCGATTATTGCATCCAAATCTGAGCCAACTGACGACATACAGAACAAAGGTTTTCACACATTAAGTAGGGGAGGAAATTTGTTTAGCTTTGTGAACAGGCCTCTTGATTCAATTATACCAGCTCCCGTTGCAAAATGACGTTAAGCAGTCGCTGGATGACATCATGCCATGCGCAGCACTTAGCACTCACCCTTTAACTTGATAATCTCATCCTCTTTACTCATCTTGCTACCATTTCTCTGCTCACCATCAAATCTATACTGTATTAATTCATTGACAGATATTTTAGAGGGATTATAATATGTTTTGGTTGAAAGTTTTTGGATTTTGGTTGAATAGTTTAGAAATTAAAAGTTGATGAAAATGGGTTGTACATTTTTGGCCGTAACTTTAGAATGGGAGGAGATAAAATCAAAAACTAAAGGGATTTAGGATGCTCAATATGTGTGGAAAGTTTTCTAAATTGGGACTGTGGGTCTACGGAAGCCTTGAAAAATTTTAAAGAGGATTTTGTAAACGGTTGTTGGTAGAATTTCTGAATTTTTTGAAATTAATGAAAATTATGAAATGTATAAATCTCTTTTTAAATTGTAACTTTTTTTGAGGCTTCCTTAGACCCATGGTCCCAATTTAGAAAAGTTTTTACACATTTTGAACATCATAACGCAATTTAGTTTTTGATCCAATCTTCATTTGTTCCAAAGTTATGGCCAAAAATTGAAAATGCTTTGTCGACTTTTCGAGTAACTTCTAAACTACTCAACCAAAATCCATTATAAATTTTTATGAGGCTTTCGTAGACCCATAGTTCCAATTTAGAAAAGATTACAGACATATTAAGCATCCTAAATCTATTTAGTTTTTGATTTTATCTTAATTTGTTCCAAAGTTACGGCCAAAAATGTAAAATCCGTCATCGACTTTTTATTCAACTCCTAAACTCTTCAACCAAAATCCATCATAAATTTTTTTGAGGCTTCCGTAGACCCATAGTCCCAATTTATAAAACATCCCACACATTTTGAACATCCTAAATCAATTTAGTTTTTGATTTTATCTCGATTCGTTCCCAAGTTACGCCCAAAAATGTAAAACACTTCCACCGCTTTCCAATTTTTTACATCCAAACACACATACCACATCACACCTTCCAAAATCGATAGACACATAAAACAAGGAAATAAAAAGATAAAAATCGAACAGAACAAATCTGTCTGCCATATGATGTGGAAGATAAATGACTTCATCTCTTCTATTGATTCCATGCACTTAGTATGGGAAATTGTAGTGTTACCTACAGGTGACATCCATAATTTCTCCTGATTTCTTTTTCAACATCCAACTCAATATTTTATAATATTTCATACTATTTTATAAAAACCCATTAGAAAATGCTTGGAAAAACATTTGTTTCATTGGTAATTGAATTAGCCCCCCCAGTGCCCCCATTAGCAGACACAGTTGTTAAAAATGGATGTGAAAGGGCAGTTTTTACAATTCCCTCATCACTCATTTGATGGAATTTTATGCCTGTCTGCCATTTTTTTCCCTTTTTTGGAGGGTAATAAAAATAAAAACCCACTTCTGGTATTAAACCTCTTGAGGAAACTTGGAAATTGTAATAAAACAATAAAAAGAAAGGGGGAATTGGTATTTAGGGCTGAAAAGGAGTTTATTTATGTGTTGAGTGTGGGTTTATCTCACCTGCTGTGCAATTATGAGTTTTATAGTTTTTTTTTTTGATGTGATGGGATCAAATGTGCATAGTGAAGTATTTCCTGTTTAAAATGTAGAGTATAGATTGAGGAAGATTAGGGATGGGATGGAGAGTGGAGATGAATTGTGATTGTTTTACTGGTAAGTGCTCTTGGTGATTGGAAAATTGGGTCAAGTTTAGATTTGTTGGTGATTAATAATTGGAATTGTATTAATTTTGATGGTGTTTTGATTTTTTAAAGACTAATTTCAGGTATTTAGTGGTTTTTGTGAGCTTTTAAGGCTTATTTTAGGACTAAATGATCAGTTTTAGACATTTTAATGGCTGTTTTAACCATTTATAGGTCAATTTTGAAATTTTATGAATTTTTGGTTTTTTTCAGTTCTTTACATCATTTTCAGGCTTATTTCAGCTATTTAGGGATCAATATTAAACATCTTAAGACTAATTTCAGTCATTTCACACTTATTTTAGGACAAAATGATCAGTTTTCAGTAAAAATTTATAATTTCATTAATTCCAAGCTCCACAACACACATTGTAGGCCTATTTTAGACATTTTAATCCCATTACCGTAGATTTTAATCACCTCAAACCCATACAAATTCATACAAATTTCACAACCAACTTTAATTCTCGAATTAATTCAACAAATTACGAATCGTAACTTTGCATCATTTCCCAGTTGATCACTCGAAAAGGATGTAGAGAAGGTGATTTATCTCCCCACTCGCGGGCTTTTTTCAAGCATTCCTGTTGGATAACAACTGTCACCCCCCGAGTGGTCAAGCTGTGCTGCGGAGACGTCGAGGCGGACGCCAGGGGACGCTGACTGGGTCTGTCTAAACCCCAATCTCGTTATCAACAAGTTTGATCGAATCAATTACATTTTAAAATGAAAAATTTCACTTTTTCAAACTTTTGCACCTGTTTTTAACAGGTGGAATAATTTAATTATATTGTTTTGATTCAGAGATAAAAAAGAATTTTTTTTTTTTTTTTTTTTTTTTTGGTGGTGTGGAATGTAGAAGGACAGGTGATTGTGACATATATTAATGAAGGATGGGTGACAACTACTATAAATTGGGTAGAGGATTTTTATCACTCAGTGTTAAAGTGGGTTGTAAAAAGGAAAACAACACTCGAAATTTTTTTTTTGTTTTTTTTAAAATTTTTTTTAAATTTTTTTTATTTGGAGAAACTTTCTCCCTTATTTCAAGAATTCACATAAACTGTGTTACAGGGAATGTAAGTCCTGTTTTAGGTCGGGGGATGATAAATTTTGTGAATTTTTTTCGAGTGAACGAAGCACATGAATAGAAATGACCGATTTTCGTGTTTTTCAATTTTTAATAATTTTTATGGTTTGACATTTGCTAAAACTGGTTAAAAAACGCGAGTTTTATTCATTAGTACATATATTTAACGTTTTTATAACCTAAAAGGGTCATAACGGCCTTAAAATTCAAAAAAATCAACACAAATACATCGCGAACGAACCGACGTTGCCCGCCATTACAGCGCAGCAGATAAATAACAAGCGCGCAGAAACGGGTCTCCATTTTGGATGGAGGAGTTAATTTAACGGTGAAAATGAGTTTATTAATTTTGATTTTTGATTTTATATTTCTAGGTTCTTAAATACTGCGATCACGTACATGGCAAGTGGCATTTCTCGGAGGTGCGCGCCATTTTCAGCCGCCGTTATCTCCTACAGAATTTGGCCATTGAGATTTTCCTGGCGACTAGAAGTGAGTTGGAGACCGAGTTTCTGTGTTTTCTTATCGATGCGTTTCGTAAATGTTTATTTTCCGAGTTTGAGAATTTTTTTTTATGATTTATTTACTGGAAATGAGTTATAAATAAATTGTTTTATACTTAGGTGAGAGTCAAGTGTATCTCGTGTCGCAACAAGAAAGTAAGAAAATTGTGTTTTTTTTAAGCACTGTTGTAACACGAGGCATGTTTATTCACTTTTGTGATTTTCAGACTTAACTAACACCTAATTAGCAAAAATTTAATTTAATTTTTGGTTTTTTTTTGTCTCGCATTTTCTCGAAGTCTCGCATAAACGTCCAAAATGGTGGTTTTTGGTTTTTTACGAGATTTTACGATGAAAATTTTGTTTAAAAAAATTTAAAATAATTTTTTTGATTATTTTTTACTGCATAAATCGCACTATTTATTTAAAAAATCAAAACAATCCCGCATTTCAGCGCAATCCCGCACAAAATCCAAAAAATCGTTTTTTTTTCTTTTAAAATCCCATTGAAAATTTATGAATTTTTTTTACACACAAAAACGCTAAAATACCACCGTTAACTTAAAAAAAAAACAACCAAAAATGCCAACTGATCGCAATCCCGCACAAACGCCAAAATGGCGCCGCCGATGTTTCCCACAGCGTTGAAAATTGAACAAAAAATCCACTTTGAACCCACAAAACTAGCACGATCGATGGATTTATTTATAAAACCAATTTACATGATTTATCCCCACATCTCTAATTGATTCTTTATTTACTTTCAGCCTCCATAATGTTTGCCTTTCAAGATCAAGCGACTGTAAAGAAAGTGATTAAAGCTCTACCGAGAGTCGGTGTTGGCATCAAATACGGAGTGCCACAAACGAGGTAATTATTTATTTATATTTTGGAGTGAAAAAATGTTGATTACATTTCACGCATAGTTAAATAGCGGAAATAAATTTCGGTATGAATGGAGTTATTGTAATGAATTTAAATTGGCGCTATTTAAAATGTCATGGGAATGATTTTTTTTGGAAATGATGTTGTTTGTTATTAATTAACTTGTTTTATTAGGAAAAAATGCTGCATATCAGGTGGTGGATGAATAAAGTAGAGGAATGATAGGAAAAAATGGCGGAGGTTGTTAAGAAGTGCCACCTGCTGTGTGGAAAAGGCAGAAAGAGGAGATAAATTAGTTTTTGTTTACATTTGGGTGATGTGGTTGGAGGATTTGTTGGTTTTGGCTACTGAAATATCAATTTTAGGCCTAATTTGAATTGGATTATCAGTTTAAGGCCTGAAATTAATTTAATTTGCATTGAATTGTTAGTTTTAGACCTAAAATAAAACTTAAAATGCATTGAATTATTAGAATTATCAATTTTTAAGCCTATTTTTAAGCCTTTTTAAATGCAAACATTTAAAATGTGTTAAATAATCAATTTTAGACTTAAATTAAGTCTAATTTATACTGGAAATGAATTCAATTAGCAATTATAGTCTTATTTAGGCCTAATTAGCATGGAAAATGCATAAAATTCAGTGTGTTTAGGCTTATTTTATATCTAAATCCAAGAAATTATCAATTTTTTACCTATTTTTGTATAAATTTATCAATTTTACGCCTATTTCTTGCCTTTTCCACACACAACCATCAACTCGAGCCCTATTTTCCCACAAACTCAATCCATTTTGTCGATTTTCCCAAATAATTAGTCCTCTACTTGAGTAATCGCTCGTTTAAGTGTTTCATGGGTGTGCGGGACGGCGATCTCCCATGGTGCAAGTGAAACGGTGCCATTTTGTCCTTCCTTCCGCTTGGTTATGGACACTAGTTCCTCGTTGTCTCAGAGGGGAGTTAATTGCCATCAAATGCTGTTGCACTTCCTCCAATTAGCGAATTGTGAACATTAATTATCGAGATGTTTGATTAAGTGTTCGAACAAAGTGATGGATATTAAAATGAATTTTTTTTTAATGAAGAAGAGCTTCGATGATGTCACCGAGACAACTTTTTCGTGCATCGAATATGACACAGAAATGGCAGAGGAGAGAAATTTCAAATTTTGAATATTTGATGTTTTTGAATACAATTGCAGGTAGGATTTGATAAAATGTGATTTTGATGATTTTTGTTGATGTTTTGGTGGGGGGAATGGAAAAATGAAGGTGTTTTAGGTTTATTTTAATTAAAAATGCTGAATTTTTGAATGTTTTGTTATAGTTTTAGTTATTTTAGACAAAATATCCCCAAAAACTGTATTAAATGTAGATAGAACACTAAAACTGGAACAAACATTCAAAAATTCTGTATTTTTAATTGATGTCGAGTCTAAAATAGAATAAAAATGATTAATTATTAAAAACACCTCAATTTGATAATTTTGTGACATTTGACAAAGGAATTTTCACAAATTAAATTTTATCTCCTATAATAATTTCAGATCAATTTCCAACTCCAAAAACACAAAATCAAAAACATAAAACACTTTTTCAGGCTTAAATTTACAAAACATTTTGATCCTAACATAACAAAATCATTAAACAGGCTTAAATAAACTTAGAATAACTAAATCGACAACCGGAAGTCCGGCATTAATTCGACAACGGGTACTATTCGAAGTGCAGGAACTATTCGAACAAATACAATGTCGCCAAAACCCCCATACCCCAACTTCCCCATCCACCCATTTGCGGTTACAGAATTGAATTTCATCGCCCGATTCTTTACCACTCCAAACCCACTTGGCCTGGAGTGTACTGACCATGGAGTGGCCACCGAGTGTTGACAGGTGAAACCCATTCGCAGACCCCCTGCTCAACCGTAGCCTTTTAACGATCACTTCTCGCGTTTTCTCGTTTCATCAAGAACAAAATTCGACTCCATCTTTGACGATTTGGTCGAAAAATTTTCGAAATTAATCGCGGGAGAGGAAATGGAAAAAAAATGGCGTCCACTCGTTAGTCTGAATAATTCAGCGGGTAATTGAGGGATAATTAAGGGTTGTCAGCGATTGGGTAGTAATTAAGATATTGTGTTCATCCAAACAAAACATCAATAAATCTGATTCTAATGATGAAATTAATTTTTTGATTTTTTAAAATTTTTTTTTTGTTTTTTTGGAGGAAATTGATGAGTTTTAGGTTGGGTGGGCTCAGTTTATGTTTTCAATGTTTTTGTTTATGTTTCAGGGAGAACTTACAACGATTTGAACCAGTATCACGTTTTTCCATGGGTTTTAACCAATTATGAGTCGTCCGATTTGGATTTGAGTTTGCCTAGTAATTATAGGGATTTGTCTAAGGTGAGTGGGATTTATGAGATTTAGACCCAAAAATGGTGTTTTTTAGGCCATAAATAGAAGACAAGTTGTTTTTTCAGACCAATAAAATGTTATTAAATGATTTTTAGACCTATAAACCTAAATAAAATGATTTTAAGGTTTTAGACCCTTAAATTGTCACCTTGAGGTCATAATTTAATATTTTTTAAACAAATTAATAAATTGATTTTTTGACATTTTTGGTCTAAAAAATGACTTTTCAGCCCAAACATCCTAAAGAACTTAATAATTAAGGTGTAAAATTCTAGAAAAATAACATTTCAGACCAAATTAATTGAAAAATTTTTTGCATTTAAACTAAATTTCCCTTAAAACTAATTAAAAAAATTAACATTTGATCAACACCAGCCCATTGGAGCCCTGAATCCAAGCAGAAGAGCATTCTTCGAAGACCGGTACAACACATGGGAACACGAACAGATTCCACCGTTCCACTATGGAACCCATTACTCAACTGCGGCCTTCACTCTTAACTGGATGGTTCGTTTGGTACGCAGAAAAGCAACAAAAAATCAGAACACAGACTCACAAAACATTCTATCATAGGAACCCTATACAACTCAATTCCTGAGCCTCCAAGGAGGAAAATTCGACCACGCCGACCGCATGTTTTCGGCCATCAGTCAAGCGTGGAAAAACTGTCAGCGGGATACGTCGGACGTGAAGGAATTGATACCGGAGTTCTTCTACTTACCAGAAATGTTTATCAATGCGAATCGATACGATTTTGGGAGACAAGATAATTCGACGGTGGTTGATGATGTGGAGCTGCCGCCGTGGGCGTCTTCGCCAGAGGAGTTTATAAGGATAAATAGAATGGTTAATATTTGTTGTTGATGATGTTGTTAAAGCTATGGTGGTTTTAAGGTGGAAATTGTGAGGAATGGTAGTGAAAATTTATTGAAGTCGAGAGAAAAAGTAATGGTAATTGTGATAAGATTTTATGGAAGTTTATGAGGAAAATCATGAAAAAGTGATGAAATGGATGAAAACTGATGGAAAATCAATGAAAATTATATGTGAATTTATGGAAAATCACTGGAAATCCTAAAATTTTATGAGAATTATAATAAATTTTTAAAAATTCAAAAATTTAGTTAAAACAATAGAAAAACCGAACACAGACCCACCAAACACCACTCCACCTTAAAACTACTTAACCTCTATAATAATAATAGAGAGTTTGCGGAGCTCTCCCTTAGAGCTATACCTTAGAAAATTGCCTCCTTAGAGGCTTCTAAGGCTGGTTTTTACCTTACAGTTCCCTTACAAAACAAACATGGCGATGTCAGGTCCGATCTAACATTCTACAATCATAATCTGGGTTTCTAAGAGCCATACAGCCACACAAAATACAAAAACCCAAACTAACTTTATTAATAAATGCATGAATTATGTGTTGTCACGCATTTGACACAAATTAACGATAATCGCATTTTTCGGCCACGAATAGATCGTCAATTCATATCTCATTTTGAAGTTACCCAGAAAATCTCCGAGATGATTTTCAATGATTTAACCGAAAAAAAAAAAAAAAAAAAAACACAGCACCGTTAGGCACTCGTTATATTGTTTCGCACTCGTGATATTACTACTGACAACGTAAGGTAAGGGAAAATTGTAAGGAAACTTAATTTCTTTTCTAAGGAAAAGCTCTAGTGTAAGGGACACTGTAAGGGACTCTATTAATTATAACTCGACTGAAAAAACATTTTCTCAATTCCAGGCCTTGGAATCCGAGTTCGTCTCTTGCCAACTTCATCAATGGATCGATTTAATATTCGGTTATAAGCAAAAAGGTGAGTTTTTTACTTCCTTTTCATGATTTTGATGAAGTGGTTGGTTGACTTAGTAATTCGAGCAGAGTGTAAATTGGCCGGCTCATTTGGCCAATTTGGTTGTCATCAGCCACCCAGAAAAATAATCGTCTCGTTGATTTATTTGCGGCGAATGTGACTGGAGTCTTTAGTTTATTGCCGGTTGGGTTTAGGTCTTTCCTGTCAATGGATTCCTGTTGCAGGAAATGTTGAAGTGTTGTGTCTAATTATTTCTTTTTCTTAATTTATTTGAGTTTTTTCTCTCTTGGGGGGTGTGGATGGTTAGTATGGAAATTTTTGAGTGTGGGAAATGGATGGGAAGTGGGGAAATGTGGAAAATGAGGGTAAAAGTTTGGGAAATTGTGGAAAATTAAGGAAATTTGTAGGGAATTGTAGAGATTAAGTGGAAATTGTTGAAAATGATGAAAGTTATTGGAAATTATGTGGAAAATTTCTAATAAATTTTCTAGTTTTCACTACAAAGTGATGAAATTTCTAAAAATTTTACATAAAATCA
Organism: Stenotaenia linearis; assembly: GCA_034700445.1. NCBI lineage: Eukaryota > Metazoa > Arthropoda > Chilopoda > Geophilomorpha > Geophilidae > Stenotaenia > Stenotaenia linearis. The sequence goes on along the minus strand of JAQIXT010001148.1, from coordinate 5,219 downwards.
TTAATTTCCTCAAACACAATGCAAATTTCAGTAATTTAAGCAAAAAATTTACAAATTTTTACTTTTGTTTGAAATTCTTTACCAAAAAACTACACTTTACCTACAATATGGCCAAATAACCGCAAATTACTTAACAAAATAAAAAAAAATTCTTTTTTTAGCAAAAATCCCATAAATTCCAAACAAAAACAGAAACATTTTTTCCATCTCCTTTTAATCACTTAACCAAAAAACAAATGTACCCCATGTGTTTTCCCAAAGATCTTATTACAGCAACCAGAAACGAGTGAAAATTATCTTTTTTCTCGTTTAATCTCGGCTCGAGTAGCGTAAAGTGTAAAAGTGGTTGGTAATTGATTGCAATATCTTTTCTTTCTCCCCTCTGTATTTTAATCTGCAGAATCTCTGTAATTTGCCGCTCTCGGTTTGGGGACCCCGTGTCAGAGGTTAGGTAATTTAGAAATGAAGATATGCTTGTCGCACGTTGGTTGGTTCGCGTAAAAGGTTTTAAGTAATTGAATATTTTTTTTTTTTAGGAAAAAAAATTTTTGTGATGTTGGTGGAAATTTTGGATTGTATTTTGGATTGTCTTGTTTAATGGTGGTGGAAGTGTAATTTGCGAACGCAGAAGTGTGTTGCGCAAGGGGCGATTGGAAAATGAGTGCAGGTTTACGGTAATGAGTGATTTTAATGGTTTGTGTTGGTAATTTGAGGTTAATGGTGGATTGGTGGTTGTTTTTGAAGGAAAAGGTGGAATTTTGGGTAGAAATTTGGATTTATGTGGAAATTGTGAGAAAGAGTTAAAATATAGTGGAATTTGAAGTAGTTGTTGGAATTTGTTATGAATTTAGTGGAGATTGTTGGAATTTATGGTGTTTTTGTTATGGAAAGTGAAGAAAATGGTGGAAATAGTTGGAAAAATTGTGAAAATTGAGTTGATTGTGGAAATATATTGAGAATTTAGTTGAAATTTGACTGAAAAGGTTTTGAAAATGTGAAATTTATTAAGATTTAGTGGAAAATTAATAGAAATATTAGGAAAATATCAAATCAGCTGAAACTTTAGTGAAAATATTAAAATATTTTAAGAATTCAGCTAAAATAAAGTGAAAATTTGCATAAAAAGCCATAATTTATTAGAAATACATAACTAATATGGATAGAAATAAAAATTTACTTGATATTCGATTACCTCACCCCTAAAGAGCAAAAAAGGGAGAAATTGTTGCCACTTAAATACGATGGGACACTTCTTAGCCTGAAATAGTCGCGAGATCAGTTGCAGACCAACAACATCCTTTGGGAATGGATTCCCAATTAATACCACATGCAGTGTCTGGCATTCACTTGACTCGGCTAGACATTACGGCGACGACACAGCCCACCCACCCGAAACCAAAAATCTTACCGTGACACTAAACAAACCATTTCACTTTACATTTTTTTAAAAAAAAAAATTGAAATTTTCAAAATTTTTTGTGAAATGTTTCAAATATTTCCATTAATTTCCTAATATATTCTAATTAAAATTTTCCAATCAATAAATTGAATTTTTCAAAAAAAAAGTTCAGTTTCCTAATTTTTCCAACAACAAAACTTCAATTTGACAATTTTCTAACAAATTAATTGAATTTTCCAAATATTTCCACTAAAACATTTAAATTTCCAGTAAAAAATTTGCAAAATTCAAATATTTTAGTGGAAATTTTTGGAAAATTTAAATGTTTTAGTGGAAATGTTTAGAAAATTCAACATTTTTGGAAAAATATTTTTAATACTTAAAAATTTCCAAAAAATTTTTTGAATATTCCAATTTTTTTCAATAACAAACTTCAATTTTCCAACAAAAAAATTCAAATATCCAATTATTTCCACAATTTTCCAACAAAAACGTTCAATTTTCCAAAATTTTCCAATAAATTTCAATTTTCCAATTGTTTCCAACAACAAACTTCAATTTTCCAAAATTTTCTAACAAAAAAGTACCAAATTTTCCAATTTTTTCAAATAAATTGTATCAAATTTTCTCATTTATTTAATTTCTCAAAACAAAATTTGCAAATCTCTTCCAGGACCAGAAGCGATTCGAGCGACAAACGTGTTCTACTACCTAACGTACGAAGGAAGCGTAGATTTGGAGAACATGACCGACTTAATCATGAAGGAGGTTGAAAAGATAAGATCACTCAAATCCCACATTTTCCTAATGGACGTATTTGCTTTTTCCAGGCCATTGAAAACCAAATCCGGAACTTTGGCCAAACGCCATCCCAGCTGCTGATGGAACCTCATCCTCCGAGAAGTTCAGCCATGCATCTGGTAATTAGGGAAAACAATTATCTTTCAAAACCCCAACCCCGGGTTCACTTTTTAACTCGATCGTTAAATAATTTGAACAAATTACGAAGAAATTCGAAGATTTTCGGCGATTTGATGTCGATTTTTTGAAAAAAACGACGAAAAACGTCAAAAAAGTGTGACATGTTCAATGTTTTTTCAATGTTGATTTTTTAGTGATATTTTATAACTTAGGGGGTGTTATTAATTAATTTTTATAAATTTTAGTACCAGTTGGCGCCACTGTACATTGAGAGTTTGGGACAAGTGTGAAAATCTATGAAAATCTCAATATAAATTTATAAAATCCCAAAAATTCTTCAAATTACTTTGATTTATGAGATTTGTTCTGCTAAATAGTTATTGGGGTATTTGACATGCAAAATGTCACCGAAATTTAATTAAATCTAAAAATTTCTTCAAATCTTGTGATAAATTATGAGATTTCAAATCTGATGGTAAATCACCATCAGTAGGATTTAACAGGATTTTGGAATTATCTAAGGATTTCAAAAGATTTGAAATTTGCAAATTTACAAAACATCTTCCTAAATCATTAATGTCAAATCTCACAAAGAATCAATGAAATCCCAAATCTTAGAACAAAAATAAAATATTTCTAAATTACTAGAAATCCGAGATCTTTAGTAAATCTCACTTGTCAAATTCCAAAATCTTCATTAAATCTGAAAATCCCAAAATCAAAACTACCTTACACGCACTTTATTTACTTATTTATTTATTTATTCATTCATTCATTCACTTATATATTTATTTATTTATTTATTTATTTATTTACTTCAAAAAAAGACAAAAACAATGAAATTAGCCATTAATTTATTGACATTTCAGGACATTGATGATGATTTGGATTTGGATGAGAATGAGGAGGGTGTATATGAATATTTAGAGGAAAATATTGATCATCATTTTTATGGTGACTCTGTGCTAGACAAACCACCATCTTTTCTATACGAGGTGAGTGAGCACAGACAACTTGCATGGATCAGTACACACCGCTGTTTTTATTGTACGTAGTACGCACCCACAATGTGCGAAACTTGTTCACGCTTTGAAAAAATAAATAAATAAATAAATAAATAGATAAATCAGTATGGGGGTGTGTTAGGACCAAGTGATCAATGAGAAGCTACAAATAGCTGAGAAATAGTACAGACTCGGTTTCCGCCAAAGAATCTGTGCCTGAATGTGGTAAAATGCAGGAAACATCTGGTATTTGTCTGCCAGTAGTGTCACTTTTAGTGTTTTTGGTGTTGTGTGAGGTAATTTGAGGGAATTGGGTAATAAATATGACTAATTTCAATGTTTTTTTTTTTTTGGACACTGTGATATGCATTTTTTAGTTGGTTTGTGAGTTGGTTGGATTGGAGGTTTGTTGATGTTGGAGTTTTATGAGGTTTTAGGTGAGGAAGTGGAAATTTTATTTTATTTTAGTTGGAAATTGGTGAATTTTGTGAGTTTTGAGTTGAAAATGGTTTATTTTATTAGTTTTCAATTAAAAATATGCAAATTTCATCAGTTTTCATCAGCTAGAAATACCAACTATCAATTGTAAATTTTCAAATTTCATCACTTTTTAGTTGGAAATTCCCAAATTTCATCAATTTTTAGCTGGAAATTTCCAAATTTCATCTTAGTTTTAGTTGAAAATGACAAAAATTCATAAATTATCAACCAAAAAATTACAAATTTCATCATTTTCAATTGAAAAATCCTCAAATTTTATTTATTTTTATCCATAATCACCCTAACCTCCATCTTATAAACAAAAACTACCAAGTTAGCACAAAACATCCTTTACAATGTCTGCTGGAAATCTCTTAATATTATTCGAGATTCTACGGATTTGAAACCCAAATTTCGACCAAACTAAAGCAAAATCCCTCTTCCAGACTCCGATGATGTTCGCCACGATCCCAGAAGACGTGTGCATGATCATGAAATTCCTCTCCAACTCCCCAATCTGCCACATATCGACCAACACGTATCAGCAACTCCCATCACCTTCCGTAGTTACGATCACGTGCAACCAGAACTTTGCAGTCAATCGCTGGAACCCAAACTTCACAGGTATTTTTAAATTTCATTTTCCAGTATTTTTAGCTCTCACAAAACTGAGTTATTTGCACACGAGGAATTTCCCATGTGCGCGACATTTGTCGTTTTAAATCACGAACGGAATTCAAGAACGTGTCACTATTTTCCGATCGCTTGAACGCGTCTATAAATTCTTCTCGATTGCTTTTGACAGGAAGTTTGCCGTCGCCGAGTTTTGCCGAGAATACACAAACTCCTCAACCGCAACTACCGCTGGCTATGGATCCAGTTTTAAGTGAGTTTTTCAGTTGGTTATGAGTGTTGGTTTGATTAAAAAGTTTTTTTTTCTGGTTTTAGGTATGAATTCTAGTCAGCAGAGACGGCATTTGGGCGATAATTTCAGCCAGAGAGTAAAAATGCGCTCAAATTGTTTCGTTACTACTGTTGATTCTAAATTTATCATCGCGTGCGGGTTTTGGGATAATAGTTTTCGTATTTTTTCGACGGAGAATGGTAGGTTTGGAGTGAAAATCGAGGAATTTTGTAGAAATTTGATCGAAATTTGGGCTTAATTAACCAAAATTTGAGTTTGTTTGTGACCGGGTTCCAGGGTTCTGTCTAGGGGTACTGGGCAGAAGAGTCCCGGTTCCATGGTGCACTAATAAATGAGTGACACGATACTGATTCTTTACGTGGTGTTGGCTTTATTCTTAAGCCGGCGAACCATGTGTATCTGTTTCTGGTACGTCTCGATCCCACGCCGATGCCGGAGCGTCGGCGGGGCCAAGCGATAAAGATCCCCGTTGGCGGCTTACATCGCGTCT
>JAQIXT010001147.1:0-18426 GCA_034700445.1 Stenotaenia linearis | reverse complement strand
ATTTTAATTATATCCATCAACGACATTAATAAAGCCACTACAACCTTCGTTTAAACATAATTATAAAATTAAGATGTCACGTTAATTACAAATTTTAATTTAATCATCAAATCACGTCTAATTTTTTCTATTTTTAAATTTTTCTATAATTTGCTTAATAATAATAAACTATCAGTTTTCAGCCTACGGGTTACTTAAAGCGAAACCTTTAAGTATGGATTAATTTGGCTTGAAATTGGGAGTTTTATACCAAACTGCGCACAAGCTAACCGCAAAGTAATGAAATAAAACGAAAATTAATCACGCTCGTTCTCCTGTGAAGTTGGTAAACTAATGAAAACGAAAGGAGTAAAACTTTATTTTAAAACCCACAAACGGAAGGATATATAAACGAGCATTAGAAGTAAAACAAACAATGCGAAAATGATAGCAAAAAGCTGAAGCGCAATTTACTTGTTCTTGAGACCGTTCTTCTATAACCAATTTCACTTCGAGTGTCTGCCGCGCTTCCAGAAAGGCTTTTCGGTGTCGTTTGTCGGCGAAGAAATAAGCCAACCAACCCAAGATATTGGCTCCCAATAGTAAGGAAACATTTGCAGCGATCTATAAAATAAATGAAAAAACAATTACTATCCGTCCGCTTTCTAAAATGGATTTTGAATCACAGATGTAGTAATTTTGTTCTAAGAATTATTGGAAAATGTCAAAGGAATTTTTCTTTTATTGAATTTAGTTTTAGGCAAGTCATGTCTTGTAATATAATTAATAGCGTGGGGATTAAGAGGAAATTTGAACGCAACAAGCTTGAAATTTGCTCGGTTTGTTGACTCGTTGATGTATAAATATTTATAGAATCAATAGCCGAGTTGAATCCTAAACATTCGTGATAATCATTTCTCCCTTTTACAGCTGATTTCACTTTCTCTTTATGTAATGAAAAGTGTTGGCGCTCGATATAAAATAGAGAAACAACTTGCAGGAAACAGGATGTGAGGTGAGCTATAAATTTTCAAAAATAATTGAAAATAAATTCTGAATTTCTAAAACTTTTTCAAGGTAATTCACCTTATTTTCGCTTCCTCATTTTAAAAAAAAATATATAAATACTTATATAATGAAGGCTGCTGGTATTCAATACGATTGAGAGAAACTCAACTTGCAGGAAACAGGATAGAAATTTTCAAATAAAATTGATTTAAAATTTTTTTATTTTTTGTTAAAAAAAACTGTTCACTTAATCAAAAGACAAATTCCCTTCTCATCCAAACTAACCCCAACCATCAATATTCTTAACTGATTTATTAACCCTTTAATCCGTTCAGATCATTAGATCGATTTCAAATTCAATTTTCCTTACCTAAAAGTCAAGCGTGTTCAATGACCGTTTCTTATCGATCGACACTTTGATTAATCAAAGCCTGTACCAGATGCGATACCACGTACCGACAGTAAACAGTAGGTGCAATCAACTCGTATAGATACAATTTCCATCCCATAAAACAACGAGTAATCTCTCAAGGTCCCGAATCGTGGGCCAATGCATTGCAATTTGATAGAAAATGTAATTTCCTATGTTTGAATTGCTAAATTTATTTGAACTCGATCTCAAACAAGGGTTAACAGATCGACCGTTGGCTCATTTTTATCGGAAAAATTGTATTTTTCATTTTAAAATTCAAATATCTGCAATTTTTGATGGATGGTTTTCCAAATTTATCAGCTGGAAAAACTGTAATCTCGCAGAAACATCTACGTCACTCAACGTCAAATCAGTCTTCTTTTAATCACGTGATAAACCGAACACGGTTTTCCATTTGATCTCGCACTGAAAATACTTCAGTTGACAGTTTAATTGAATAAACACTAGAAAAGTGACGAGGATGCTTAAATTGCAATTGATTGGCACTGACTCGACCGTCCTAATTATTTCTGAAATACTAAATTTAAATTTTCTTCTTTATTCGGTTACTTTTACAAATAAAATAATCAATACCATCAAGAAAAGAAAATTCAATTATCCCTTAATTTCTTTGAAAAATTCAATTATCCCTTTTTCTGATTAGTGAAAAAACACTTGCAGCGACAATAAGAGCTGCGAGGGTTTTTCCGCCACCTCATTAAGACGCTTTTGTTTGCATCAATTATTCCTCACTCTGACCTTAAACTTTAATTGTTTACATTAAAGTGGGCTCTCAAAATTCAAAATATTATCATTTACCCTTTATTTTATAAAAAATTCATTTCTGACATCAAATATCAAAATTCATTTATTCCTTCGTGGTTGGCAATGATAAAGTGCCATGTGCCAATATTAGGAATAGATGGAATATAAAAAATCATTTTGTATTCACGAGAGCAAGTTGAAAATGTGACTTGGATTTTTCAAGACGAATATCCAAATCCACTTGGAATTGGTCTGTGCTGCTTATAGAAAAAAGTGAACCTCGGGTTATTTATTTTGAAAAACGTTTTTTCCAGACTGATTCGATTTTCTCCATGCTAAAAGCTTTTGTTTGCTTTAAACTTGACTCGACTTTTCAATTTACAAAAGCCAATGTCAAATCAAGTAAAGTTTGATGGGAAATTCGACAATCTTAAATCGGAATTTATATCTCAAAGCCTTTAATGAGATTTAGGATCCCTCGGGAAGGAGTCTCGAATATTTGTGATTTCAATTTACAGCAACTTAATTAAACACTAAACATTAAAGTTGGACAATCGATTTAGTAAGTTTTGTGTCTAGAAAACTAACTAGTAAAATTTACCACTTTCTTCGGTGACTTTGTGTCGGTTCAAGGAAGAGTTATACCTCAGAAGAGAACAACAAACCAAGCTGACTCTAATGGTAGATAACAATTTTGTAGGTCGTATTTCAACTCCCTACAGACCTAAGCTGAAGAAAAGCTGCCCCTGTAACACGAAAGCCCGCAATGCTTCTTTTTGTGCGACTCTTAGCCTTATTTTTTCTCGGTTCAACTTGTTTTGAGTGTTCGATGATTTTGTTCCGAAGGCACTGCAAAAAAAAATCGGATTTGCAAAAAACTTACAATAATTTTTGTGAATCCGATTTTTTGCAGTATGGTGCGACATAAAATATGAAAACATATTGATTTTTTTCTCTTCAAAAGGCTTTTTTCACATACATCAAGCGGTTTATGCAAAGTTTGAATTTATGACTTATGAATTGCGTGTTAATTATATCAGATTTATAATTAACGTGCAATTTAGTTCACTACTCAATGGGATTTCGACTTTAATGCACATTTACGAGATAATACTAGAAATAAGCTTAACAAGCTGATAATACTAAAAATATAGAATTAAATTCTTAAAACACACCTTTACACCTCCACAAATCGATAAAAACTGATTCGATTTCTTTTAATCACCTAAAAAAGAGTTCCAACTTCCAGTTCAAACTCCAGCATCATTAAACTAATTTGCATTTGATGCAAATATAGACAGATGGCATTTCAAAACGACACCGATCATCTATTTCTAGATGAAATATCCAATCCGCTCAATTCACTCATCGCCATAGCAACAACTCCTTTCAGTATAGAGACCCCAGACTACAATCTACTTTCCGCGTTCATTTGCATCGGAATTACACAAGATTTCGCTTTAAATTAGCCGATTGCCGCCTCGACAACATGCAAAATCAATGAAATAATTCGAACATTTTTTTCCCTCCTCCTTGTCTCGCAAAGTACGCTACTTAATGGTCGTGTTTTGGAATATATTCATCCCGAGGGAAAATTAGATGGCAGCAAACACATTTAAAAAGAATGAGGGCGTCAGACTAAAAGCAACGGATGAAAAATAAATGAAAAGCGAAGCTGCATCTTTCTTCGAATGTGAATAGCGCACGCGCGTAATTTGTTCAAAGTTGAGCGAAGTGCTTTTCACTCACAGAAGTGGATTTCACAATACAAAGTTGTTACAAACTGCGGGAAAACGAGAATCAAACTGTACACAGTGAGTGGAATGAGCAGTTGGAAAGTAGAGAAGAATTTATTAATTTCCAAACTTTCGAATTGCGAAATTTGTTTATCTCTCCCGGGTTATTTATAGCCCAGAGATGAATTTCGGTTTCCACGACAATTTTTCGAAGCAACTGTTCAAGTTGCTAGGATTTATCACCGGGTGACATAAATTCTCAAATTCTCGATGCTCGATGATGCGTAAAAAATTTAAAATAATTAAATATTCAAATTAAAAATTCCTCGGATTCTCCAGTCAAATTTATAAATAAAGATATATTTAGTGATAAATGTCGTTCGAACGCAATTTGATATAAAGAATGGTCAACAAATTACAGAAAATGTTCTTGTTTACGTCGTATTGGTTTCAAATTCAATGACGTTTCAAACAAACACTGAAACCAAAACACAAAAAAAAAAAAAGTCAAGTCAAAATAAAAAATAATAAATTAATAAAATACTTTAAATTCTTTTTCTAAAAACGAGAAGTAAATAATTGTTTGCAGGATTGAGTTCGAGTTGAAAGCCAATTGCGTTTCTAATGACAAAATTTAATTAAACTCGTGTTTGCCACAAGTTTTCCTTTAAAAAAAAAATTTAAAAATCATCCTCGAGTTTAATTAGTTGACGAAAAGATACCTCGACCACTTCTCCCTCTCCAAAACAAAATATCGACTGAATAATAATTACCTATTGATTTGAATTATTTTGAATAATAATTAATTTCTTTTGTTATTCATTCGCCTTCAACAGGAAATTTCTCGATTCCTGTGCAAACATAATTAACAATCTCAAACTACTCATTGTAGGTTTTCATTAAGTTGTGTATGATTTAAATTAATTTGACTGAATCTTAAGAAGCAATATTCTTTTCTTTAATTAAAAACTTAAATCAGGTAAAATCACAACGGAGTAATCTCAAGACGCATCCAATCTCTGAAATTAAGACTTAGTTTTAAGTGCCTTTAGCTGTTAGACCTTATTAAAAGAATTAATCATGAGATTCTTAATTCTTTTTGTTTTCAAAAGGTTTCTTCAATAAATGGCTGTTCTATTCAGTCTCAATTCCGATTTTCAGCGACATCACAACAAACCCATTCTGTCTGTGAATCACTGCAGATTCGAGATTAGATTTTCTTCAAACAGTGTTGTAAAGTTTGCAACAATAAAGCGTTGAATTGGATTCTCTTATTGGATTCAACCAATAAAAAATACAGAAACCTTAGAAATAGAAAGTCCAAACAGATTGCTGAAAGGATTTTGTTCAGTTTGAGTTTGGTATTTCATGTTGAAAGTGACGTTTGATTTTTTTTTCTTTCATTTTAAGAAAGTTATAGTAATATTTATTTACATAAAATAAAAAAACATATGTCAACCTTACTGGAATTTTGTCAATCAAAGTTGATATGTTCTTGTAATGTCATCAAGAATCCAATAAAAAAATAAATAACGCCATCACATGAGTAGTTTTGCTATACAGCCAGAATAAATTGGAAATCGTTATTTTTGGGTAAATAGATTTCAAATTTACATTTTAAGCTGACTTTTTTTCAATTACCTCACATTTTTCAAGACACATCTTCACCCTCAGTGTCATAACTACAGTATAGTACATTGGAGCAATGAGGAGCAGCCGTTCCAGGCCGAGCCAGGGGATGGAGAAATGAGTAAGGCAGAAAAGCCTAACTATTTAACTATTTTCACAAGCCTTATAAACCCTGGCAGAAAACCCAATCACTGAATAGAAGTTAAAAAAAGCCCCAAAAGGGTTTTGGACGTAAATAGAAACCAAAAAATTTTCTGCTCCAAGCATGAAAAAATCCTAAATTTTCTCTATCACAAAATTTTTTTTAAAAAATTGGCATTGAAGCATAATAACTAATTTTTTGTTTTCTTTGTATTACCTGAAATTTAAAACCTCTTTTGTCACCTAATTATACATTCAACCCTCAAACCCTAAATACAAACTTTCACAATTTTCAGTGAAAAAATAATCCAGAGATAAACCTCAGGAAGATTTTATCAACTACAAACACATTCCAAAAATTCTTAACGAAACAGTAAGCATACTAATTAAAAATTAACAACTCCACACTTCACCAGCTACATCCTTTCATAAAACTCTCCATAATTTATTCCAATCCTTAAGCCACTAAACTACAAATCCACCTCACGTTTCTTCCTACTCCACACTCACTCTTCGCAAAGGACTACAAACTTCTTCCTGCACGACCACCGTTAACTTTATACATCATCTCGTAACGGGAAAACCTTTTGCAAACCACATTTTCTTTTCTAACCAAACTGATTGCCCCAAAACAAGTCTCGCAACATAAAACTTCAAGCATATAAACTCCCTTCTTCGAGGTATAAGCATCAACACTAAATGTTTTGTCACTTGAGGGCACGTCATTTTATATAAAGCCATAACAAAAGCTTTTAGCTTGATATAAGCAAACAAAATTGTTCCCTAACTTACATCAGTAAAACCAATTACTAATTCCCCATAAGTCACTCAAAATTTAATCTAAAGAAATTTCAATCGAGTACAAGTTGCTAATAAAATCATAAATTGCTTTTATCAATATCATTTTATTGCTCTCTTTCACCTTTAATTTAGGAAAACTAATAAAAAAAAGTTAATATTACGAAAAAAGAAAAAAAATTATAAGTGAACTCTTTAAAACTGGTGAAATGCAATTACTGCTCGACTTCGTTCTGCAAAAAGGGTCTTTTTTATCCCTTTCAACCACAAACTTCATCCTTTTAATACTTTTGAGGTGAACATTTTCCAAAGTGGACTCGTGAGATAAAATTAAAAGCAGCTTTGCAACCACTAATTAGTGTTGCTTACGAGCATAAGCCATAAAAGAAATGGAATTTATTTTCAAAGCTTCGAGCAATAAAATTAATCAGTGAAATCGCACTATTCCCTTTTCCTCATAAAACTTGGGAAAAAATTCAAATCCCTTTGTGCGATTTAATTTATTAGAAATTTAATCACTTTAAACAAACGTTAGCGTGCTAATTTCTCTGCTTATTTTTGTAGAGTTCAAAATTTATATCATTTTCCCACGCTTAATGATGCAATTAATGGATTGAAAAAACTTGGACAGTTTAAAAATATTTTTTTTAAATTACTAATAATGACTTCGATAACAAATTCCTATTGTATTTCACTAAATTTTGCCTGTTTTCGGTATAACGTAAACTCAGTTATAACGAATTTGCAAAATAATTTAGTAATAATGAGATTTTTTGCGAAATTCATTATTTTACTTCTATCTTACAGAATATGATACGAAATGTTGTTTAAACGAAATTATTTAAGTAAAACATATTTATTGACCTAAAAATCAAGTTATTAACCGATAGTAATGAGTCATTAGTCATTTTTCGGATATTTCTTAGTCTTTTACGGTAAAAAAGTAAATTCGTAAAAACCTCACCATAACGAAATTGACACGAGGGAAAATCTGGAATTTTCGATACTTCGTTACAACGATGATTTCATTACAGCGGGGTTCATATCAACTGTAATTGGAAACTGGACTCAATTGTGCTTACCTCATTAATGACTTGATCAGTAGGGCCAGCAGTGACAGCAGCAACGATCACAAGTCCTACTAGAGCTACCACATTGAGCAGCAGGCAATATTGTACACGCAGCGGGAGAAATACGTAAGTCATGTACGTGCCCAGCAGAAACCATGGCAGGAAATCGCCCGATTTTGATGAGAAATCATTGAGCAAACCATCACAAACAACCTAAATTAAAAGCCCAGCAATAAAATAAACAATATTCACCAAACGCAGCGAAACCCTTACCTGCAGGTAATAGAGAAACCACGTGATGTATGGCAAAACGAGCCACGTGAATGGAGGCAGTCGTTGATGAAAAAACCGACAAAACACGAGCAAAACTGCGTTGAATATTGTGACCACCACCAATATCGGTATCTTTATCTTTAGGAAGTCCGTTTGCTGAAAACACTGCAATACGACAGCAAAGATGGCGAAGAACAAGGCAATCATTAGAAAGTACTGCAAATCTATTCGTCTTTCCTTGCAATAATACGTTTTGTATAACGATTCCACATCTCTGTCCGCAAACGTGACCTGAAATGATTTTTAAGAAAAGAAAAATTAATTAACCGTAACAAAAGAGAAGAAAAAATGTATAAATTCGGTTCCATTCATAAATAATGGAAAAAATCGACCCGAAGATGCGTTAAATTTATTTAGAGAAGAAGGGAAGGAAAAAATCTCATTGATGCGTTTATCTGAAAGCGAAGTGGAGCTTATCGCGGTTGTCAGTTACAAAGTATTACTTATAATTCAAAGTTATTTACTAGTTGTACTCCATCCAAGTACCCTCGAGTGTCAACATCACTATCAACGAAGTAAATATCACCAGCAAACAACTGAAGTTGATAAAAACGCATTTACGAATCTTAATTAAAATTTTCTAAAGTTTTTAAAATATTGTTAAATCAAAAACGCGAGATTACGTTAATAATTTTGTTCTATTTTGATTCCTGACAGCAATTAGTGACTTTTATTGAACTATCAATCATTGTTATTTTTCAGTGGATAGCGGTAAAGAATGCATGAAAAGTCAATTAATTGATTTGCGTGATATAAAATTGCGTTTTCCAACTATCATTAAACCAAGACTCGTTGGTTATAATCACAGTTTGCTGTTACTTAACATTATTACCGTTTAATAGCACTAAGTGGTCAAAATATAAATTTAGATTTGCAACAGATTAAATCCCCAAAGCCACTAACTCTGTAAAAATGACTAGAAACTAATCCTTGCAATTAATTTATTATGCTAAATTAATTTAACTCTGCCTTCCCGGTGGGAGATTAGATTAGGTTTTTCTACCTAACCGTGGCGATATGTTTCTCATTATTTTCTTGTCCCTTGTGGTTTTATTGTAACCTAGTTTTTGAACAGACAATTAACAATAATTAAAACGCGTAATTCTTGCTAAGAGCAGTGGCTACACATTATAGCGTAAAAGCACTGCAGTGCAGACAGCAGGGGCGGGCATTATTTTAACGTACAGTTGGACATAAAATGTGAAGTCCGGTTGGTGAATTGTGGAGTGGAAACAGCCTTTTCAGTAAAAACCATTGGATACTAAACAATTAACAATTAATCTGTTTATTGTAGTGTGTTGACCCGAAACCACTTTGATAATAGCTAAGTAGACAGCAATGATGTTTTTAATAATTTTGTTGCAATTATTGTCTAATTATCTTAGAGTTTTTATTATTTTCTTTCTTTGTCAAACTTCCTCTTCAGCATACATCACTTGCAGCAGACCGAAGATGATGTACTCGAACGAAGAGGTGTCAGTCAATGTCTGGCACTTTATACATTTTATAATCTCCACTTTTAGAAACAATATTTGCTTACACCACATTTTGCGCAGTGAGAATAAATAATATAGAATTTCAACGATTCACTCTAAGTTTTCGATCACTTATCTGTCATTGAACTCCTCATTTGCCAACATTTCCTTAAAAAAGCTTTCAGTATTCTTTTTAATTATAAATTCCCTTGTAATCCATCTTGAGTACATGTCAACGTACTTCCCAAATACAAGAAAACTTGACAAACGGATGTAATCATGCATGGGAAAACAGACCAGATGTTTCCATCCACTCAGAATTGATTACTTACTTGCATGCAAGAAGGAAGTAGCGCCTGCAAACCCGACTGGTCAATGCTCAAGTTAGTCACATCTCTCCTAAGCTCCGGTTTCCGATCGGCATCGGGCAGTTCCAATAAGCGAATTCCGTTGGTCACGGAATTGCTTTCCTTATTCACTTCGCCGTCTCTCTTCGCCAGATCTGTTGCCATGACGATAAAGAGGCAGAGCAAACTAATGAACACAACAACCTTGCTTAAGTCAGGTGTATGATGGCACCGAGTTCAGCATGGCGAAAATCCACTTTTCCTGTTCGCACTTTTCAATTTGTCAGCCTTGTAGAGAAGAGATAATTTCCAATTTATCGTCGATTTTCACGACGTCCCCATCACAGAGTCAAAAGGTAAATACCCAAACGAATAATAAATTACGTAAAAAATAAAAATATAAAAACTTCCAAATTTACGAACACAAATTGGAATAAAATGAAAAGTTTAAAAATCCTATTGAAAAGGGCGTTTTCACAGAACCGCAACACTGACGAGGTCAAACACCACCTGCGCACAACGTTGACTGTGTCAACTCATAGTCCGATGTCATTCAATATTCAGTTTTGTCGACTTGCTTCAAACGGTGAACTTCTTTCATAGTCTGCAATTATAAAAAAATAGAATTATCAGTAACGAGATTACAGCAAGGAACCGGAAGTGACCGAAGCCTAGATTTAAGAGTCTCGGTCCACCAATCGCAAAATAGCAAACAAATGGCAAAAACACAATGCGACATAAAACAATAAAATCATTATAGCTAATATTATATTAGGTCGAAACTCATTATAACGAAAAATTCGAAAAAAAATTTTGTTATACCGAAAAATTCGAAAAAAATTTGTTATACCGAAAAATTCGAAAAAAATTTGTTATACCGAAAAATTCGAAAAAATTTTGTAATACCGAAATCAGACGACCACACAAAAAAACCAAACTATAAATTTGCGCGCAAATTTCTCATAAGCATGTTGTCCATTGATCGCATTAATTGCTGTTCACTCGAGCAGAGCGCATTGAAGAAACGAGCGAAATTGTGGCAATGAAGTAGTCTAGGTAGGAAATGTTCCTCCTTAAATTGTTTGCCAGCCAAAAACGTGGAAGGAAATGGCCCAAAGCCAATGGATAAAGAACCCGGCAAACAAACCAACAAAAAAAGCCGTTGAAGTTCCCATTGAATCTGTTGGACAGAAAATATAAACAAAAGAAAAAATCCATAAAACTTACAATATCCTATCATACCGTCCATATAAACCAGTTGTGTATTATAAATTCAATTTATTTTTTCTTTGTAAAGGTCGCGTGGTTGAAATTGATACAACAAAGGGTTTATAAATTGGAAAATTGAGTTTGTGTTTGGTTAAAATGTTAAAAAAATTGCACTGACCCAATTTGATTTTATAAAGTAAATTAAGACCGCAAATAACCCCTCTTCTTTACAATATATTAAAGTTGATGTAGGTGAGACGTTTCGTTAATAATTTATTAAATTTTTTATGGAATTTGCTTTGTGAACAATTTCCCTGCCATAAGCCACTGGAAGTGTTGAAAACTCAATTTCCAACCTCAAAATGATTATTTTATAAGAACTTTAATTTTTTTTTTTTTTTTTAAACTGTAAAAAAACGGAATTTCCCAGTATTTTGCAACAATTTGAAAACAATGAAAAATTACAACGTAGAAGCCATCAAATAGTAACATAAAAATTACATTCTCACAGCTTGCAATTATGCTTTTTTAATATCATTTCATTCGAATTTCACAACCTGTTGACTACTTTCACATTAAAAAAAAAATTAAAAAACGTCGCATGACTACCTTCTGTGACTAAGTGGCAAAATCATTAAAGGCAACGGCGCACATGAAAAATTTACTCGAGTGTCACAAAATCCACAGTGCCAGATTATTCTCTCTCAGAATCCAGATGTTCCGCAAAAATAATGAATGCTACCAACTGTGAATATCATACATTAGGGAAAATTGTATGCCAAATGCGTCTTTCTAACAATTTCGTGTAAACTTTGCTGCAACGCAACTTGCTTACTTATTACTGAATTTAATTGTCAATTAAGTTCTGTTATCCACTCAGAATTTACGTCTAATTATTTACCACGACAATTCGGTTATCGTCCTTGATCCCAGCACTGTTTGTGTCACCTGCTAATATCGACTCTTCATTTCCATGTTGCACAAGGAAATTTGTAAAGACTAAAGTTGATAAATTTCACGCAAAGGAAAGGAAGTGCTTATCGTAATTCATTGTAGTAGGAAAGTATTGACATTTATTACAAGGTTATATTCGCTTTAAGGATGTACAAGTCGAGTTTGAAGACTTTTTTCCAAGAAAACAAAGTTTTAACCAGATAAAAATAATAATAAAAAAAAAATATTGCGCATCGCAGTGAAATGAAATTTTGTCTTGAAAAAAATAGAAAAACAAAGCTATGCCTCAAGAAGTTAGTGATTTTAATCAGTGTTTAAAGGGGTATTTCATTTCAATTTTTCCATAATTTGATTTCCAACTTATCGTAAAAGGTAATTATTTTCTACCGATTTCCCACTACTAGAGGGGTCAAATCCAACTATCTGCTCCTGGTCCCTCTGGATACTTCACCTTGTGTGATGCTAAATGAGAGTTTGGTACCTTCGAGTGTTTGGGGTCACGGTTTTTCCTTTTTTTCTGTTTGTTTTGGCCATGACTCTCTTCTGTCCAGTTGGCTTTCTTTTCTCGTTCCCTGGTTTTGTTTCGTTGATTGTCCCCAATTCTGTTTGGAGGTTTCAAATTTGTGTTAAAGTTATTGGCTCGTGGCAAGATATGAGTAAATATTTAAAATTGTGAAAATTTTTTTAAATTATGTTAAGTTCTTTTTCTCTTGTTGATTTCTAGCCACAACCCTTCTTTTCTTTTGTTCCTTTTTTTATTTATTTCATTGGTTGTCCCCGATTCCATTTGGAGGTTTTAACTTTTGAATAAATTATTAACTTGTAATAAAATTTGGATTTGCGTAAAGTTTTCTGATGGGAAAATGTTTGGTTCTATTACAGACTGTATGGCCTTAGTAGCCGCTGGCGATCTAAAGCACTATCTCTCTTTCTCCACCACATTGGTCACCTTCCCCTTTGAATTTCACTATTCCATGTAAAATTAATGCTAAAGTGGTTTTGTTGCGCAATAAATATAATCACATTTATCCTTTAATATTTAATAAACATTCCATCCCTAAAGATCAGCTGACCAACGTAATTCAATTTCCTTACAACCCGAAGTGAACACACAGAAAGAGTAATCTACGAAGATCAGCCTCGAGAGCTTATCTCGTCTTTATTGAACTCAAACTGATAAGTAAGTTGATCAAACCAAACAATGGCCTCCATAGATTCCCCAGTATGTGATACGACTAATAAGATAAACTTTTATCCTTCGGCTCACGATTAACTTTATCACGTGACCGAATTACGTCGAATAAACCTAAACTTTCCAAAACTTTCTGATTTGTGAAAATTTTGTCTTGTGTAAAATTATTGTTATTGTGACAGGCAGCGTATGACCTTTGTAGCCCTTTGCGACTAAAGCAGTATCTATCACTCCGTCCATCCAAAGCTTTCTGGAGAAAATCTGAAAATATGACACGAGAAAATAGTAATTACTTCCACTCATTTCCTCCCTCGCCCTTCCCAACAAAAAGTAACCACAAGATGGTTCACGAGATAACCAATGCCTTGGAGGAATACCGCGTTCCAATCTGTTAGATCGTTACATCACTTTTTCCTTTCTTTTATTTTTTAAATTCTCGGTTTCCAGCCCTTTGTGGTTCATGGAATCTGGCAGCAAACCAGTCCCAACGCTTACAGACATTTTTTCGTGAATAATTATGTTTGTGCGTGTACTGGAATTCGCGTTTGCATTATAGCTTTGTGGATCGCAGCAAAAATGCGTGCGTGCTTCTGCTTGAAAACTGTGCGCAGCTCAAATGATTAAATAATTCAACTTTCACAAAAGAAAATGGAAGGAAGCTGGCAGCAAGTGACAGCGGCATGAAATAGTAGAAGCTTTAAAAGTTGTCTTCTCATCCAACTTTAATCTTCAGGTTGAGCAGTAAAAACACGAAAAACGACTTAAAATCACGAGTTTTCTTTACCAAATGGCGTTTGTAGGGGGAAAACATTTAAAAATGTGATAAAAACGAACGTTTTGACGCCAATTTAAAACATCCTCGGTGTAGTTGCAGCAGTTTCCTTACAAATAAACTTTTTAAAAAAAGTTTATTTGTACTGAAACTTAATAGAAAAAAATACTTTAAAGTTCCTGGACATATGGGACTCCCCTATTGCTGTTGCACATTTGGAATCAGAGCATGTCCACAAGTGAACCATCAGTTAATCAATTTTTTTTTCAATTGGGAATTTAAATTTCAATTTCAATTATGCAACACTGACGTTTGCTTAAATTAAAAATAATGCTGACTCTGCATTCTTGTTCGCAGAGTCACTTTGCAAGTAACTTGTTACACATGACAAGTAATTGCATGCTATTCAAGATAGCATCTTGTTGCATTTATCGTACTGGGATCTCGAAGAACCTCCGGAACCGAGCTGGATCTAAGCTGCCCCTCGTAGCATGAAAGCCTGCAATGCATAGAATTGCTCTATAACTTGTAACTAATTTTCTGGGTCTTTGGCTATCCATTGAGCATAATTGATGTGATATACGTTAAAGGATGCAGTGGACCCCCCCATGTTGGATTTTTCCTCCATAGAAACCAATGTTAACTTAATTCCTAAATATTCGTGTTTTTTTTTAAATAAAAAATAAAATAAAATAAAGTACAAAATTTAAAATGCTTCTGTTTTTGCTATTTTTTATTGATTTATAAACAGATTTCCAAAACTGATATGCAAAACAGGAGAAAGTTGAATTTATTTAAAAATTCATATCTTTCTACTTATCTTTAGATGATAAATGAAAATTGCAAAATAAGGAACAGTTTGCCTCAAAACAAACCCAAAAAAAAAATTATTTGCAATTAAACAATGAAAATTAATTGCGTAATTTAGGAATTAAGTCAACATTAATTCCTACGAGAAAAAAATCAAACATGGCAGGCCCCATATCGCCTTAAAAGTTTTTTTAAACTCATCTCTAATCAAGAAAATTTTTTTCCTTAACCAAAATATTTATTCCACTCACGATTTGAGGCAATTTACGCATTTGAAATTACAAAGTAATTTCCCAGCAAATGCAATCACTAATTAATCACAATCAGCTATATTCCGGCTTAAACGAGACTTAACTTCAAAAACTAATAAATTACTTTACAACAACAATTAATCAAACCGCATAGAAAATCTCACTTTACTCTTCAATTTGACATTTCAATTTCCTCTCCTATCAAAACACCTAAAATTTAAATTGAACATTCAACTCATTCCTAAGAATTTCCACCTCAAACTCTCGAACCTGTTTTTAATTAATAAGAAAATTACGAGACACATTTCACTCATAACTTTATGACAAACGCCAACCAAGAGTCTTATAAAACTCGAAACGCATCAAAGGTCATTGACCAAGTCAAACTTAATTAAAACCAAAGTCCAATCAACGACAACTCGGATGGAACGACCAAGTGCGATCCCAAGTGCAGGTGGGTTCGCTTAATTGACAAGCAAATAAGCGCACGCCCCACTTTTACTTTAATTAATTGGCAAAACGTTAACATCCGAAAACCAAAAAAAAAAGAAGAAAATATTAAAAACTAAATTATGCAACACTTTTAATTAAAGTAATAAATTGGCAAATAATTTCACTCCACAAAAAAAATATTAGTTTTCTCCTAAAACTTCTGTAAAACTCGATATTAGGTTCACCAAAGTTGAAGTGATAAATTTTTTTCCGCTGCGATTGGAGGAAAAGAGAAAGAGGCTGAGAGTTGAAATTTATCTGAAATCAGCTGAACTCCTTTTCCTGTTCCTCGGTTGAGATAAGGATGAATGAAACTCAGTCGAATAACGCCAGTGGAGGCGAGAGATCAACTTACACTCAATAAAATGCAGAAAACTACATTCTTGGACATTAAAACCATCCGTGGACTAATTACGACACACGCAATTGTTGAAATTTATGTTCTTTACTCAGTGGTTCGTGTCGCCCCATATATTTGAATGTCGCCAAAAAGTGGGGCGATATATTTATCGCACAAACCACATTGCAATCCATTAGATATAAAAGTTTTGATGTGAAGCGAAAATACGTGTTGTGTATTACGACAATTTATTTCATATTTTATTCAATTGTATTTGATATTGATTTCGTTTCCCTTTTCGATCATGGCAGATAGTGTTATTGAAAATATCGTTTGCGTGATTCAAGTGAACGTGCAATCACGCAGTATTTATTGATAATTTTAAATCGAAGTAATCAATTTTATTGTCTCGTATATTACAAAATAAATCACAAAAAAAAAAATCACAAAAAATCATCAATATTTGTAACTCCGATTTTTTTTTTTTTTTTGGTTTTTTTGTTGATCCCCTATTTAAACAAAAGCTTACGTCAAACTATTGTATAATTTATTGAACAAAGAAAAAATGAAATTGTTAAAAATGAGTGGATAAAGAGGTAAAGACCTGAGGGGCGAAGGCCTCCACCTGACATGAAGTAAATCTGTTCGGTTACTGATGATAAAATGATGAATGACGATGTGCAAAGTAAAGATGACTATGGGTGGATCTCGGTTGCAGTGATTGAAAGGTCGGATGTGGTTTGAAACCACCCAGATATTGCATTTGGTGGTGGACTCCTGGAACACGTCCTCAACGCCCAAGCAACGTGAGGATCCGATAAAAACAAAGCCCCTAAGTTGGCTTGTGGTATCCAATATCATAAAGTTTATTCTCAATTACGTTGTTGTTTCTCTAGTGTACAACCGCAATAAAACAGCAAATATTTTAGCGAAAACGTCATATTACAGAAAAAATCAATTTCGGGGCGCTGAAACAATAAAAAGTGGTTGTCATACAATTAATCCAATACATTAAGGGGATAGAGAACTCATGTTGGATTTTTCCCCCATAGAAACCAATGTTAACCAATGTGTAATTCTCAAATTGCACAGTTATTGTTTCTCTGCAGATAATTTTATCCGTGTTTGTTGCGAGGGAAACTACATGTTGTTTTCCACTTTTCATTTATTGTATTAAATAGAAAGATGTGAATTTTAAAATAAACTAGCCAATACGCATTGGTGACAATGGGAGGAATTTGTTTATTATTTTGTAAATCATTTGAACGTGGCAGAAAATTATATTTTGTTTGGTTTTTTTTTTTAAATTGTTATTTTTACAAACCTGCTTTAAAAGTCTACAAATTATCTGTAGAGTTTTTCTACAGATTTTTGGCTGGTTTTTAAAAATTTTCTAAAGAATTTCTAGTTTTCTTTCAAAAACACTTCAAAAACTCTACAGAAATACCATTAAAAAAAAATAATTTTTTAAGTCCACAAAAACTGCAAAAAACAGAAACATTTCAAATTTTTTACTTTATTTATTTAAAATAACAATAAAAAATCCAAATATTGGTTCCCAAGGGACAAAAAAATCAAATATGGCCGGTCCTTAACGCCTTAAAAAAATATTAGTTTCATAACATATAAAATTCCTTTTCTACACTTTTGAAAGAATTTTGTGATAAAGATTAGAGTAGCTTTCACATTCGAAAAGCTTTTCTAAAAAGTAAAGAAAATGTGTATGAAAGTGATCTGTACCCACACATTTGAATATAAATAATGTATAACAGTCATTGTTCCCTCAATACAAAACTTCTTACAAGCCATTCTGAATCTCATCAAATACAGTCATCTGGCTTGGGTATGGGTTTCTTTCAGGGCATCCCACAAGTAATAAGCCGAATCCAACATTTCATAAAGAAACCACACTGCATTTTTCATCAAGGGAATTTTATCTGCACAAGAGCAAGACGCCAAACCAAATATCACAATAGAAAACCTACAAAATCCATATGAAGAGATTTTACCAAAAATGCAATCCGGAAATGAAAAAAAGAACATCTTCAGCAAAGCACCGGATAAAACTGGCCATTGGCCACAATAAGGGCCAAGCAACCGGAATAAGGACATCATCACATTCAGGAGTTATCTTGATAAAGTAAATGAGTAAAAGGTAAGAGTAAAGAAAAAGTGTTTGAGACAGTGGAGTTACTTTGGATTCTTATTCCACTTCAGTTCTAATGCTAATCCTTCTTACTTTAAGCTTTGGCCAATGTGTGCCGATTTACTGTCTTGATGTTGTGTGTACTTTCTGTATACTTTTGTTGAATTTATGCAATTTCTTTTGAATTTTTGTAGTTTGACATTAAATTTTTGTAATTTATCTGCAATTTGTCTTTAATTTGTGCAATTTTGTGTGATGTTTTTGGTGTTTTTACTGAATTATTGCACTTTTCTCTTCAATTTTCGACATTGTTATCGAATTTTATAAATTTCTTTTTAGTTTTGAGAAATTTATCTTGAATTTTTGTAAATTATTAAAATTTTCTTGAATTTTTGTAAATTAAAATTTTTCTTGAATTTTTGCAGATTGTAATTGTATCAATTTTTACAAATTTTTGCATTCAAAATTCCTAGCTACACTACTGCACTTCAGACCTTAAAAATCAACATATAACATTGACTTAATACACAAATGCTACCAACATTTGATCATAAATTTTCAATTCAC
>JAQIXT010001146.1:0-18443 GCA_034700445.1 Stenotaenia linearis | reverse complement strand
AAAGGGGTAACTGGCCGAAAATCATAGAACCAATCTCTATGAAAGGAGTAATGTTCAGATACGCATGAGTTCAGAAAGCACATGTCAGAATCGGCAAGAGCAGCCCCTGGTTTCTTACTCCGCTTCCGTTTACAACCCTTACCAGAAGCGGAGAATAAACCTGCAGAAAACAAATTCAAAATAGAAGAGGCATAGGCGGTCGAAGCAGCTTTTCTCTTTAGGACTCTTTGCTGGTGACGGTTTCTTCCTCATTTTCTGCGAAGTAACCGTTGTCTTCACGGGTTGAGTGACATGTCTGAGTCCTGTTTTTCGCTGTCACGTTTGAAGAAATGTGGACGTGCAAACCCGACTTACATGTCCCATGCCGCCACAATTATAACAAATTGTGTGTCTTACATCGAATTCCATCGATGGGGCCGACTCGGAGTCCTGACACCCCTTCTACTGTTCGTACAGGGCTGCCTCGGAGGCCAAACACCCTTTTCTTCTGCCATTGATGCACAGACAACTCCTCGCTTCGATTGGCTGGGCTGCCTCGGAGGCCAAACACCCTTAGTCATCGTATTTGACGTCCAGAAGATTCTTTGTTGCCGATCTTTTGCTGACGCGATCTCCTTGCGCGTCTTTACAAACGATAGTTGACGATACTTGGCTGATGAGAAATCCGTAGCTTTTTGATCCAAAATATTTGAACCAAATTACCCTCGTAGTGGTCAACAACAACTCAAACACACGGTAACACAATCTATCAGCGAGTATTAAATCCCAAATTCACAAAAAAAAACACTCACTGTATTATGCCTCAAACTATTCAGAGGCAATAACTGGACGTAACGACGTAAACCGCAGCGACGTACTTTTGAGCGGCGACGTACTGTCTTGAGCGGCGACGTATGATCGTTAGCGGCGATAATCACGATCAAAAAATGATGATTTCGCCGATTAAATCTCGGCAAACCATGAAAAACACTAACCGGAACACGCTACAATCCAATTTGGGTCATCTAAACACGTTGCCAGTCCGTTTGAATCTAGAGAACGCTGTCAACAAGCTGTATCACATGTGGATTCATGGGCGCCGCCATCTTGGGCCAGGCAAAGCACAACATGCTCGATCGATCCATGAGTGTCTCGTTGATAATCCAGGAAAAAATGTTCGCCTTTCACTTCAAAACTTCAAAATCGCCAAAAACGAATGTATCTTCACCTTTCAACATAAGCAAGCTCCAATAACCATCCTCTGCTACCATTTTGTTGCAAAACTCAATTGGAATGGGGCTGCAATGGTGAACCAGTTGTTTGACTCACTCGGACTATTAGGTCCTTATACAGTTCGGGCAAAGATGATGATGCAAGAGTTGTGGTTGCAAGGTGGTGGCTGGGATCAGACTTTGGAGTCATCTCTTCGGGAGCGTTGGATGCAGAGGATTGCAGAGTTGCCAGTGATCTCGACAGTCAGCGTGCCTAGATGCCTTTTCAAGGGGTCCTCCATTTTTTCGGCAAGTTGGTCTTCCTTCATCTGTTCTGCGACGCATCAGAGAGGGCATATGGAGCAGCTGTCTACTGGGTGGTTTCACCCAGGGATGGTCAATGTGTTAACCGCCTTGTGGCATCCCAGAATCGTGTGGCGCCATTGAAAAGAATGACAATCCCACGGTTGGAGCTGATGGGGGCATTGCTTGGAGTGCGTCTGCTGCGATATATCGTGGAAGCCTTGGACTTACCTGCAGAAGCTTCAGGAATTAACTGCTGGTTGGATTCGCAGGTGGCTCTGCACTGGATCAAAGGAGACCCAAGATGTTGGAGACCTTTGTAGCCAATCGGGTGCAGAAGATTCAGGAGTTATCCTTACCAGGTTCCTGGCACTATGTCTGTGGAGAAGAGAATCCTGCCGATTTGGTTTCTCGAAGATTACTCATGACGAATCTTGCCGCAAGCTCTCTATGGTGGTCAGGTCCGAGCTGGCTTTGTGAGGATAGAGGTGCATGGCCGCAAATTGCCTTGCCAGGAGAAGTCCTAATCGGGGAGGAATCAACTTCAGCTCCCATTGTTGCCGTCATAGATGTTCAACCATCAATTATTGACATTCACAGATTTAGTTCCTTGTCACGCCTAGTGAGAGTCACGGCTTGGGTTTTCCGGGTTTGTATGGCTCGTTAGCCAACAGACCTGGTGCTCACAGAAGAAGAGTCACAGAAAGCTCGGACTTATTCACAAGGCTCCAGGATCAAGTTTACAGATGCAGCAGCTAAGTGGCACAAGAGTCGGCCGCCATTACAGGACTGTGATAGGGAGTTTGATTGTTGTTACTAAACATTTAAAATATGCATTTTGTACAATTTTTGTGATGGTTTTGCTTTGTTAGCTTACTAACAGCCAAAAGCTAATGGATACATGATTTGTACTAGTCAAAATTAGATATTACTATTATAATAGCTTGAAGTTTTAAAAAATTTTAAATGAAATTTCACTAATTTTCATTGGATTTCAAAACCTTTAATTGCATTTTATAATTCTTTCATTGCATTTTAGAACTTTTACATTAAATAATATCATTTGTTATTGAATTTTCGTCATATTTTTAGAATATTATTGAATTTTTGCCATGCTTCATTATTTTTAAATTATTCTTTGACATAGCTTAGAATTTTTAATTTAATACAAAAAAGTCATGAAATGTCTCAAAATTATCAAAATATAGAATTTAATGTAGATTTAATTTTAGGGAGGAGATTAAATTAAGACAGATAACTTAATTTCAACTTGATCTCATTTCTAGTCAATTAATGTTCAATCATCACACCATGAAATGAAAAATAATATTGAAGTATTGAGATATAAGGTGTGTAAGATTAACATTTATTACAAATCAAATCCAATACTTTTTTCTGAAAATGTCATAAAACCTAACTTCAGCTTCATCAAAGACCACTAATGAAATGGTCTTTAGCTTCATCAATATGTTTCTATGTTTCCTTTCTCTGCCCCCTTGCTCGAACTAGGGGCACTACCCTGATAAAAACTACAGATTATCTGTAATTTTTTTCTAGAGGATTGTTTGTAGTTTTTAAAGATTTTTTGAAAGATATTCTACAGTTTTTCTTCAAAAACGATTCAAAAACTCTTTAAAAATATGTAATCTGTAGATTATCTACAGCTTTTTGGTTAATCTAAAGATATTTAAAAGGGAACTATGAAAAATCATTAGATTGTCCAAAAATCTGTGGATAATCTGTAGTTTATGATAAATTTTACAGAGTTTTTGAATTGTTTTTGAAGGAAAACTGTAGAAAATCTCAAAAAAAAATCACTTTCAAAACCATACCAAATCCTGTAGAAAAACTACAGATAATCTATAAACTTTTTTAAAAGGTAATTACCTATTGTTTATGATCTTTGATATTATTTCATTACTTTAGTGAGATATTTACACAGTCTTGTAACGTTTTTCATGTTTTTTAAATTTTTTCCGTATAGTGACCACCTGTCTGGAATGACCAAAATATTTATGCTAAATGATGATCACTTTACCCAGGTTTTACTGTTCTAATAGTTTTCATGTGGTGGTAATTGTATAAATGTTGCACACGTATTGCCAATTAAATTAATCGTATACATGTCGTGGTAATTACATTATGACATACATGTGGTGGTAATTATAGCAATGGTTTACATGTGTTGGTAACTATACTAATGGTATATATGTTGTGGTAATTACACTAATGGTATACATGTAGTGGAATTACACTAATAATATACTGAGGGTGGTTATTACACTTATGGTATACATGTGGTGGTACAACTGGAAGGAAAGTATATAACAGCACAAAAAGTTCAAATTTTTTATTGCTGTTGTTTCACACTTGAATCTACAGAGAAATATGTAAGTTCAATATAACCTTTTCCTACTTTCATTCACATGACTAATTACCCAATTTCATATATACTTGATTATATTTTGCTGTGTAAATCCACAAATTATCCTCCTCACTATGAAGAATTTTTAACTTGCAATCTGAAATGAATAGTTAACTTGCAATCTAAAATGAATAGTTAACTTGCAATCTAAAATGAATATTTTTACTGCTCTCAAATGAAATTGGAAAATTTGGAGGATTCCCTCTGCTCCTAGATGAAATTGAACAAAATGGTATATTGTATAGAGATATGGACATATGTTTGCATGTTGATATGAGTGTTAATTGAGAAAAATTACTTGCATCATATGTAGCACAAAGATAAAGACAAAAATACTTTGTGATTGACAAAAAGTTTTTTTTTTCATTTTTCATGACTTCTAATGATGTTTGGCTATAAAATAGTACAAAACATTCTAAAGTTGTTGAAATGCTGCAAGGATAATTAGATGGGCACAAAATGAAAGTTCAGTTAGTACTTAATCTGCACATGTGCAGTTCCATGAGTACACACGTGTGTTTGGATTGTTTATTAAAACACACATTCAGGCCTACATATAAAGGATTGCCTGTTGTAGAGATTATTTTTTGAAGCAACCATTGAATGATAAGGGCAAAATGATGTCATTCGAATTATAAATTAATGGTACAACCACTTTGTCCATGCGCAGTGGAGCAAAATGCAAATGTGCAAGCCTCAGAATTCTATTTGGAACATGCACATTAGATTCCCAATATTATTTTTGGGTCATCACGTGACAATTTTAGTTCCAAGTTTTCCTCCACACTTCACTTAGCTGCATTCAAATGTTTGCCACTTAGCTTCACGGGGCTGCGAAAAACACTGGAGACATCGGACATGGATCAAGAGCAATGAATGCAGGAGTCACACTTCTGGTTGTTTATTAACTTCTACATGTAGTCATATAGAAATCAAATTCAAACAAATCTAATTTCTAAAAACCAGAAAACTTTCAAAAAAACAAAGATTACAATAATACCAATGTAATTAACAATGATAAATCATAACATAACAATCAATAATTAAAAATGCAATATAGAATTATCAATTCCTTATCAATCACAATTGAACTATAACTTTTTCCACTTTCAGTCACTATCAGCTGCACTTCTTGTGAAAATGAATATTCCGATCGTTTTTTGTCTGATCATTCTTATTGCTTTGAGCATGGCCACTGTTGGTTATGCTGGGTAAGTAAATAAATTGTGTAATTAAAAATATCTTTGTATTTTATTGATTTTTTTATAATTTAATTATTAATCAATTATTAAATTGTAAGTTTACATTCCGGATAATTTCTTTTATCATATTAAATGCATATTTTTGCATTTATATTGATATTTACTCAAATCATATGAACTCGTGGAATCTTTGGAATGTTGTAATTTCTACTTTCTACCACTTGTACTATTCTGTCTCTAGTCTATAACAAGCAGAAAATTTTACCTTTAGTTTCCAAGAATTATTTTCAACTAACAAGTTGATATTCATGAACTCAATTTTTTGGTCCAACGTAAATGTCAGATTTGAATTAAGGGGTTTCCTGCTGCACATTACGTTGCATGAAATCAGGGTCAGGTTCACTGATTATTTGCTAATTTGTGTCCTAAAATTCATTTAATTAACAAAAATCATCATCTGGATTATATCAATTGGGGAAATTTGAATGAAAAATAACAAATTGAATAATGAGAACTAAGTCAATTGACATTTCATGAAATGTAGAAACTTAAGTTGTGACTTACATTTGAATAAAAGTCTTAACTTATATTCATGGGTAACTTGTTAGCAGTTTCAGCTACTTTTAGCTATTACCGTGCTTATGATTGGGGATGACTATAATTTGAGGGCGACTTAAAATAGATGAAACCCCATAGATAATGTTAAAATTAGCAGATCATAAAAGTAAATGAATGCTTTTTTCATTTATTGAGAAGTCAAATTTTTCCTTTTTAGATATAAACATTGTTAGTACTCAAAATGGTAAAATTGTTCATTATTGTTTCAGATGTAAAGCATATGGTGATGAATGCTGGGAGAATACTGAGTGCTGCTCACAAGCATGCATTAGGTCAAAGTACACTGGAATGTGCAAATAGTACTTCAAAAAATGTACCTTGTTGTAAAACCAGTAAATTTTTGTCTGGAATAAAATGAAATGATTTAAGTTGTTTTGCATTATTATCACTTTTGGACATCAATAAAATTATAAAAACATTCCTGAAGGGAGTCCATTTAATAAATTCTTCTTTTTTTTTAGTGTGAACTAGGCAAGAGAAATGTCCTGGAACAATGATCATAACATTTCCAACTAAGCTTTTCAAAGTTCTTAGCTAGACAATATTACATTTGTTCCCATCCGAACACAAGAAAAGAAAAAAGGTTAGCTGACGCAAGTTAATGGACCTAACCGCTACAGGAGGGGCTTAAATCTCTAAGCGTTTACCGGGGGAGCAAACTGGCCCGGCTGCCTCTTGTCTGGTGTCCAAACAGACCTGAGGCCCAAAGTAGGCCCAGGCCCAAGTGCCAGAGGTACCAAGCTAAATATTAGTTGTTAATCTTAGACTAAGTGAAGTGAGTTGAGTGAGAGCAAAGCAAACACTGATTTTAATAGAAAAATGATCTTACCAAGAAACCTTGGCTACAATTGTTGAAGGTTGCATGCACTGTTCTGAGCATGCAAGGAATAGCACATGCAAGGAACAACACATGTCAAAAGGCTTAAACTAGGCACAACAAACAATATAGTAATACTACAAATTGCCAAAAGATGGTAACCAACACATAACCTAAATAGTTTATAGATGGCTCTGAACAACATTAATTGAAGTGAGTGAGCCTCTCTTACAGTAATATCTTTTTGGTTCTGTTCTACATATCCACAATTCATAACATCGCTCATAATCACATTTTCTGTCTGTCTTTAACCGTTTTCTTTTATTGTAGTTCATCACATAATATTTCATATATTTTTTGCATTGTAAAACAAAAAAGATTTCACCATTTGTATTAACATACACTCTCAGAAAAAAAGTCACATAGGTATGTATATGGAGACATTCTTATACCTATAAAGGTATAAACATGTCTCCATTCACATACCTCATGGCTTTTTTATACCTTTTATTCTGAGAGTGTACCAATAATAGAATGAAATATTTTATTTATTACTAAAATAAATACACCTATTAACAATGTATGAAACATTTATTTCAACAATACACTGGACTGTCCATCTGGAGTATGGGGCAAGTGCCTGATGACCGCCGGTGACTCAACGGTCGGCACTGTCTGTCGTTCCGCTAGGGATTGGTCAATTACCGTACTCTCGTAACGGGAAGTACTTGACCAATCCACATGTATAAAGCAAGGTAAAATTAATTTTATTATTTTTTAAAATCTTTAATCTAAATTTTTTTAAGCGCTTTTTAGTAACTGCATTTTTTTCAAAGTTTTGCAAATTTTCCTAATTGTATCGGAAATGCCTTGCGGAGAGAATCCTTCCGGCGACTGAAGTCGCAACAACTGATTCGTTCTCTGCATGCCGATGTTTGCCGAACCTCAGTGTTAGAATGGAGAAGTGGACGCAAGTGTTGATACAGCAGGTTGAGACGCGATGATAAGCCGCCAAAGGGGATCCTTATCGCTTGGCCCCGCCAATGCTTCGGCATCGGCGTGGGATCAAGACATACCAGTCACAGATGCATGCGGTTCGCCGACTTAGGAATAAAGCCAATATCATAGCAAGAACTAGTATTCATGTCACTCATTTATTAGTGCACCGTGGAACCAGGGACCTTCCACCTCCCCTAGGGCTGGAAACCTCGGAACCCGGTCACAAGTTTTCGGTGCAGTGGGCTGGTTTTGCATTCACCAACCACCCTATCACTCTCTCACCCCACTCAATCAATCCTGCAGTTGACGGAACTGGCCTTATCGACAAATCCGAGAAAGTGGGTCAGTTTCCTTCTAAGTGTCCAGTCAAAATTCTTGTCCCAGTCTGCCCCTGGCTGTAATTAATTTTATTATATTTTAAAATCTTTAATCTAAATTTTTTTAATCTCTTTTTAGTAACTGCATTTTTTTCAAAGTTTTGCAAATTTTCCTAATTGTAAAACTTTGTTGAATTTTTGGAAAACTATTTATCAAAATTCAAACATCCAATTTCTTAAAATCCAAAAAATAACCAACAAGTTCCAAAAAGAATTTATTTAGGATTTATCTATTTTTATTTAATTTTAATAAATATTTTCAATAAAATGCCTATTCTATTCAGTGTAAGTGCATGAACAAAGACCTGGTTTTTCTTTCAATTGTTAATTACCTAAGCTATTAATAATTAATTAATGGCAATAAATCAGAACAATGAAAAATTAAAAATATAATATAGAACCATCAATTCCTTCTCAATTGCAATTCAACTTTTCCTGCCTTCAGTCACTCCATCCTGCAGTTCTTGTGAAAATGAAGATTCTGATCATTTTGTATGTCATCATTGTGATCACTCTGACTGTGGCCAGAGTTAGTTATGCTGCTGATGCTGAAACGTAAGGAAATAAATCGTACAAGTTACATGTTTTTGAATTTAATTGAATTTTAGCACAAAAAATCAATGAAATGACAAAAACTCAACAAAAACCACTCTAACTTCTATGTGAATTGACTAAAACTACAGAGTTCTCCCTCGCTTTAGTGACATACAATTGTCCAGCCCCATATATCACTAAAGTGAGGAAAGTCACTATTTCCGAATATTCCCACCAGGTGGCATTACCAATGTTTATTTTATAATGGCGTCTAAGAGTTAGAAAAACAATACAACAGAAATTATAGATTATGTCTAAGATCTCTTATTATAAATGAAAGTAATATTAATTTTGAAAATATAGAATCTTACTATGAATCAGTTGAGGTTATAATCCACTTGTAATAATGAGCAAATGTTTTTCCAAATATTTAAAAAAATGAAACATCAAATTGAGCCATTTGCCAGAAAATGTGTCACTAAACAAAAACATTTTGTCATTAAATGAGGGCACATGTCACTATTTGGATCTCAATACATCACTAATCAATAGTAATGCCACCATCACTATTTCTATGGGATTTACAACATATTTCAGATGGAAAAAAATTGAAATTTCGGGGGTAGAAATCAGGTGTTTGAAATTTTTTCCAAATCGGGTTTTATTTCAATTTAAAAATTTTAAATTTAAATTTTCTTTAAAACATCGCGCTAAAATCGGGTTGAAAAAATTAGTTGCAAAGCCACAAAACTTCAATAAAAATCCATTCAAAACAGTGTAACTTAATTAAATAGGCTCTGTCAATGCAATTAAATATTAAAAGATAAGAAAATCAGCCAATTGGCAATTAGTCAGCCAATATTTAGTCAAATTATGTGATTTACCTCCGCAGATCTGAAAATTTGTTTTTTCAGGTTTTTTCGGGTTCTACCGAATTTACAGAAATCATAAAATTCGGGATTTTCGGGTTTTACCTGAAAAATCCATACTCTACTTACAATTGGTAAAACATAGTACAGTACATAAATTAATTGTTAAAATACAGCAGACTGTAAAGCAGTCCATTGTTTCTTTTATTTATTAAATGGTAAAATTCTTCCTGTTTACATTGTTATTAGTCAAAGTTGTAAGGTTTACCTTGTTCAATGTTGTTTCAGCTGCTTCAAAAAAGGTGAGATGTGCAAGGAAGCTAAGGAATGCTGTTCAGGCTATTGCAGAGCACTCCGTGGTCCTCGAAAGTGTCACTAGTTGTTTCTAAAATGTAACCTAACAGTAAAAATAGTTTTATCTTGAATAAAATTATAAGATTTACTTTTTCGAATTTTATTTTCACTTTTGGTTATCAATAAAATTATAAAGACATTCCTAAAGGGACTTGGGAGATTTGCTTGCTACAATCAAGAAAAAAAGGTTTGTACTTTAATACATTTGAGACATCATAATGATAATTTCACAGTAGAAGAGAATAAGCACTGTTGCTAATGCAAAAGAGATCTGATTACACATCTGATCTGGTTAATGTTGCAAAAGTTGCGTTAATGTTGCAAAAGTTCCATTAATGTTGTGACAATGTTGCAAACTGTTGATCCACTGCACAGAAAAAGTCAGCTTCGTCCAGCACAGGTGTAGTATTAGTTAAATAAACAACCAAAATATATAAATGCAATAAAAGGTCACTGTTTATTGACTGCAATCCATGATCTGACCTAAAACACATATAGCCATCTTGGCCTTCTTTTTACTGGGACTGAAAAACACATGACCAGTGATGACACATCACCTGTCGCCGCCCCGGTGGGCAATAACCTACAACACAATAGTAAACACAAGCAAATTCAGATATAACTACTACAAATAAATATTCTTAAATTAACTCAATTACACAATAAATAAGATGCTTCAAAAGTCAACACAAACATTGCTAACTTTACATTAATGTTTTGTTAACTTTACATTAATGTTCTGTTAACTTTCTTAAATTTATGTTACAATTTAAAATGTGTCACGGATGTGTGAATCATGGTTCACAATCCTGTGAGTCAAACTCACAAAGTGGTAACATTGCTCATTGTTGTTTCAGATGTAAGGGATATGGTGCTGAATGCTGGATGAATACGGAGTGCTGTTCACAAGCATTCATTAGGTCAATGTACACTGCAATGTGCAAATAGTAGTTCGTAAAATGTACCTTGTAGTAAAACCAGTACATTTTTGTCTTGAATAAAATGAAATGATTTAAGTTTATTTGTATTATTTTCGTTTTGGACGTCAATAAAATTATATTCCATATTTATCGAATTAAATGCCCTGGCATTTACCACATTCCAAACAAGGGATCGGGACTGCGGCATTAATTTGGGGTGACGATAAACGTGGGCGGCATGTATTTTGTTTGCTAAATATACAGCAAACAAAACAGACACAAATAACGCTTACAGTGCTATTTGCACTATTGCAAATAGCACTATATCTGCATTTGGTCAAGTTTAATCAATCAAATTTGCTTAATTTTGTCCAAATTTCCTCATATTTTGATAAAAATTGCTCAAAATTGCAAATTTTTCACCTTTTGCTGCTCACCTTTGCACCTCGCTGCTCAAGAATTCATGGCAGCACCTATGTATACCTGAGGGACATTGCATATGCTCTTGGGCATGCACATTTATCAGACTTGCAAAGGTTGATGTCTTTTTAACACAGCCATTTTGTGGTGGTTATTTGAGGGTGGGCAGTGCAGCAGCAATTTGGGGGCTGTGTTTATTCAAAAAGGGGTTCTGGGCTGCGATAATTAAACAAAGGTGGTGGCAATAAGGAGACAGCGATAAATTCCATAAATATGGTAAATATTTTTAAAGGGGACTGACATTGGTTTGCTACAATCAAAGAAAAGAGGTTATACATTTTAATATATTTCAGTTTTAATGAATAGGGAAATGATAAGAGCTCTTCGTGTTAAAGAGTGAGCAATATCGGTTGATTGTAAGTGATGATAACATTTCCACAGTACACTCAGAAAAATTATGTATAAAATGGTTTAGAAATATATTCAAAACCTAGTCTATCTATGGAATGAGTGGAAATTCCATCTCTCTACTTCCTCGTGGTCCCCCTGGGTACTTCACCTAGTGAATTGGTGAAGAAAGAAACAACAGCGGTTAAAACCTTAAACTTAATCAAACTTTTGTTGTATACTTGACGTCATCATCATAGGGAGTTTGAATATTGTAAGGTCACGTGATGTACGAGATGCTGATTGCCCAAGTATATAAGGGAAGCAACTTGTGATCACTGGCCACTTGCGTTTTATGTATCGAATGAAGACGAATTAAATATATTGAAACAATAGTCAGCCATCTTTTATATCGAAATCTACAACAACTTTTTCATAAGACTAACATATAAAATGAAATTAATTTCCACTAATTTTAAATCGTTTTTCATGTTTTTTAAATTTTTTCCGTATAGTGACCACCTGTCTGGAGTGATCAAAAAATTTACGCCCAATGATGATCACTTTACCCAGGTTTTACTGTACTAATAGTTTCCATGTGGTGGTAATTGTATAAATGTTGCACATGTATTGTTAATTATATTAATGGTGTACCTTTCATTGTAATTACATTAATGGCATACATGTGGTGGTAATAATACCAATGGTTTACATGTGTTTGTAACTATACTAATGGCATATATGTTGTGGTAATTACACTAATAATATACTGAGGGTGGTAATTACACTTATGTATACATGTGGTGGTACAGCTGCAAGGAAAGTATATAACAGCACAAAATGTTCAATTTTTTTATTGCTCTTGTTTCACACTTGAATCTACAGAGAAACATGTAAGTTCAATATAACTTTTTCCTACTTTCATTCACATGACTAATTACTCAATTTCATACATACTTGATTATATTTTGCCGTGTGAATGCACAAAATATCCTCCTCAATATGTTGAATTTTTGACTTGCAATCTAAAATGAATATTTGTATTGCTCTCAAATGAAATTGGCAAAATTGGAGGATTGCTTCTGCTCCTAGATGAAATTGACTGAACAAATTTGTAAATTGTATAGAGATATGGACACATGTTTACATGTTGATATGAGTGTTAATTGAGAAATTTACTTGCAGCATATGTAACACAAAGATGAGACAAAAATACTTTTTGATTGACAAAAAGTTTGTTTTTTCAGTATTCTTCTTACTGTCATTTTTCATGACTTCTAATGATGTTTGGCTATAAAATAGTGCAAAACATTCTAAAGTTGTTGAAATGCTGCAAGGATAATTAGATGGGCACAAAATGAAGTTCAGTTAGTACTTAATCTGCGCATGCAGTTCCACGTGTTTGTACACACACATTCAGGCGTAAAGGTTTGCCGTATAAAGGTTTGCCTGTTGTCGAGATTATTTTTTGAAGCAACCAATGAATGATAAGGGCAAAATGATGTGATCCTAATTATAAATTAATGCTACAATCACTTTGTCCATGCGCAGTTGACCAAAATGCTAATGTGCAAGCCTCAGAATTCTATTTGGAACATGCACATTAGATTCCCAATATTATTTTTGGGTGATCACATGACAATTTTAGTTCCAAGTTTTCCTCCACACTTCACTTAGCTGCGTTCAAATGTTTTCCAATTACCTTGACTGGGGTGCGACAAACGCTGGAGACATCGGACGTGGAACAACAGCAATGAATGCAGGAGTCACACTTATGGCTGTTTATTAACTTCTGCATGTAGTCATATAGAAATGCTTTATACATCTATACATGTTTTTAGTGAACTTGCTTCCTCAATATCTCATATCTTTTTTACCCTTACTCTGCCTTACTAGCAGTAACATCACATTCACAAATTTTCCCTTTCGTAAGCCGTGTTGTAATTTGTAACTGTTCCCTACCCTCATTAATTTAAAGTACAAAATTATGAAAAAATCCAATCTAGTTAACAGTGATAAATCATAACATAGCAATGAATAATTACAAATACAATATAGAATTATCAATTCCTTATCAATCACAATTGAACTATAACTTTTTCCACTTTCAGTCACTATCAGCTGCACTTCTTGTGAAAATGAATATTCCGATCGTTTTTTGTCTGATCATTCTTATTGCTTTGAGCATGGCCACTGTTGGTTATGCTGGGTAAGTAAATAAATTGTGTAATTAAGGATATTTTTGTGTTTTATTGAATTTTTGAATAATTTATTCATAAAAAAATCAATAAAATAACAAAAATTTAATAAGAATCAATGTGAATTGAGTAAAGCTCTAATCATTTTTGCAGACTAAAAATATAATTAATATATTTAAGCTTATGGTGTATATACCAGAAGTTCTATACTGTATTGTTACTGAATATTAATAATTACTAATCAACTATTAAATTGTAAATTTACATTCCATATAATTTCTTTATCATATTAAATGCATATTTTTGTATTTATATTGATATTTACTCAAATCATATGAACTAATGGAATTTTTGGAATGTTGTAATTTCTGTTTTCTACCACTTGTACTATTCTGTCTCTAGTCTATAACAAGCAGACAATTTTACCTTTAAGTTTCCAAGAATTATTTTCAACTGACAAATTGCTATTCATGTGATCAATTTTTTGTCCCAACTTAAATTAAATGTCAGATGTGAATCAGGGGATTTCCTGCTGCACATTACGCCTTGCATGAAATCAGGGTCAGGGTCACTGATTGTTTGCTAATTTGTGTCCTAAAATTCATTTAGTTAACAAAAACCATCATCTGGATTATCAATTGGGTAAATGATTGAATGAAAAAACAAATTGAATAATGAGAACTAAGTCAATTGACATTTCATTAAATGTAGAAGCTTAAGTTGTGACTTACACTTGAATAAAAGTCATAACTTATATTCATGGATAACTTTTGTTAGCGGTTTCAGCTACTTTTAGTTATTACCGTGACTTATAATTGGGGATAACTATAATTTGAGGGCGAGTTAAAATAGATGAAACCCAGTATATAAAGATAATGTTATAATTAGCAGATCATAAAATTAAATCCATGCTTTTTTCATTTATTGAGGAGTCAAATTTTTCCTTTTTAGTTATAAACATTGTTAGTGGTCAAAATGGTAAAATTGTTCATTATTGTTTCAGATGTAAAGCATATGGTGATGAATGCTGGGAGAATACTGAGTGCTGTGGAAAAGAATGCATTAGGACAAAGTACACTGGAATGTGCAAATAGTACTTCAAAAAATGTACCTTGTTGTAAAACCAGTACATTTTTGTCTTGAATAAAATGAAATGATTTAAGTTGTTTTGCATTATTATCACTTTTGGACATCAATAAAATTATAAAAACATTCTTGAAGGGAGTTCGATGAGCGTTGGTTTGCTATAATCAAGGAGAAGAGGTTATATACTTTAATTCATTTCAGTTTTAATGATTAGGGAAATGCTACAAGCTATTCATGTTGATGAGCAATATCGGTTGGTTTAAGTGAAGATCGTGACGTAAGGGTTCCAATTTGATATCCAATTTTTTCATCTTACTGATCAAAATCAAATCAATTTAAATGAGTTATAAAAGCATATTTCGAATTTATGCATTTTATATGAATATTACCTTGATATTTTCGCTATAAAAATCTTTTTCCATTCAGAACTATCCACCAAAAGAGAGAAATTCTTCTTTTTCCTCATAATATTATCTGGCAGAACACACAATTTCTGACTCAATCTAACAGGAAGTTTAGCTGGGCCAAATCACCCCCTTTAGAACTATGTTTTGATAGTAATGTTCTTCCGCCACCCTACGTAACATGTAACTCTATGGAAAACCGAACTACCGCGTATGAACACTACTATCCACAACTGATTTTAGTGCAACAGCACTTCAGTGCAAAGTAAATCTTACCAGGCCTGAAGGCCTCGTAAGAACAACCGATTTTTACTCCCGATTTTAGCTAACAAAACATGCCAACATTTGCCAAGCAACGACCAGCTTACTTTGAGTTATGATTCCGCTTCAGTTAATAATGAAAAATCGTTACTAATTTACTGTACCGTTGTAATGTTGACATGTGGACTCCAGAAAATAATTCCAATAACTTATCAACTGAGAACGTTGCTTGTCGTATATAAAAAATTGTTTTGTTTATGGGAACTATTTCACCTCGCTCCCTAAAAATCATTCCGCCGTGTTAGAGATGCACAGCTGGAGCGCGAATTCAAGGCAAGTAGCCAGAATTAAATTCGGTTTGATGTAATTTAATGAATTATATTTTCGATAGATGTTAAGAAAGGTATACTATAAGTACATTTAAACATCAGGAAATGTCATCGAGTGCTAAAAACACAAAATAAACAGCAAAATGTTTGATTTGGACGCCGTGATGGCGCCGCCCAGGTGAAAAAAATCTACAGAATTCTATACGCGATAAAAAGAATTATATGTCATTCCATAGAATTCACTAAAATTCCTTATGCTATAAGCTAATGATTTTTAAGGAATTGCAATTATTGTGTGCAGCTACTTGCTACAGAATAAAGAAATCTATAAGATTTTATTGATTACTGTAATCTATAACTTAAAGAATGTAATAGTATACAGCCATGTGAAAATCTGTTTAACATCAGGTTATATAACTGTATAGGATTCTATAGGCATGTTTTAAACGACCACATCTCATCTAATCTAAGACAAATGTTTTGATACTTTTAGGCCTCCAAAATTGCAGATCAACAATCATCTAACAATGGATATTGGGGAATGGATATGGAAAAGTTACAGAAACATATAGAAATGAATCATAAAAATTTATAAAAATAAGTTACAGAATACTCTACATAATTCTATAGAAACATTCTAAAAGCTAAATGTATAGAATTCTATTAAAGTAGATTGGCGAAAAAGACATAGAATTCAATAAATTATTTACATAGAATTCTATAAAATTTTTAAGACTTATTTCTATGGAATTCTATAGATTTTTTTCACCTGGGCGATACTACTCGTTCCGTCGTTCGTCGTAATGATCGGTAAAATATCAATCAAATTAACCGTTTGAATATTTTTATAATTGTATATTGTATGCTACTACAGGAAATTACACAGATTCATCGTGATTACGGTATATTTCTTCCGTCATCAATGAAGACTCGACGTGAACTCGACATTGCGAACAAAATTTGACAATTCGGAATTTTGTTTATTTATTTCTGAATTTATGAGTTGAAATTCCATTTTTTACGTCCGTTTGGTCATCTCTGTGTGCTCTGCCCTACTTTTGTCTCGATATTCAAGAAAACTCATTGAAGTTTGTATTATTTACGTAAGACCATGTATAATTCTGTTTTTATAACAGATGTAAATATGTGGCTGTGAATTTTAATTTTTTTTGTCTTGAAAGATAAAATATATTTTTTAATGCTATTTTATTGTGGTTCCATTCTTCTGGTTTGTTATAATTTATTTTTGTTTTAACTTTTATTGTTGTTTGAAATATCTTTTTTCTTCTGACTACCGTTGTGTACATTTGTACACACCCAACTTCATGAATACGATGCAATATTGCATCTATTGTCGGCCGCGTTTCTGCTCTCGAATCCCGCACTGATTTCTCGTGGTTTACGTCCGTGGCCGGAACATGTGAAATCTGCAACTGTGATGTCGAGCTTGAATTTTGACATAGCTGTGTGATGATTTCCGGGCCCATGACTGAGTCGCTCGTTTCCTGCATGGTGTCTTCGAGATTCCCATCGATCTGTTCGCATGTAGTGGTGACAATCGATGAATACAAGTCTGACCGGCGTGTAGTTCGTGTCGTTGGCCGCGTTGTCTTGCTCGAATGCGGCATCGATTTTTCCCTATCCCCTTGACTCCATTTTTTTGTTTTCTGATTGTGATGGCGTCGGAAATCGTCGTTTCAGTGTTCTGCGTCTGATCCAATGCCTGTGGCCTGTTTGGTGGTGGGGGTTGTATAGCCGTTGTGTTGATCTGGGCTGTGGCCAGATCAACGCAACGAATTAGTATTTTGGCCCCAAACCCCTATTTTGTGATCGCAATCATGAAAACAAAATTGTATAGTCACGTGACTTTGTCCACCAATCACAGCCCGGAAAACAGACAGACAGACCGAGTCCATCTTTGAAATATAGATATAGATGATGCCCTGTTCAAATACTGTAAGCATTGTTCTGATTCAATTCAGTTGTGATAGTTTAAAATCTTCTCAATATTTTAAACAAATGATAGTTTTATTTTTTTGTATAAACATATACTTGAAAGCAAATAAGAAATAAACAAGCAAATGTTTAATCTTTTTAATTAAATATTTTGC
This sequence comes from Stenotaenia linearis, assembly GCA_034700445.1. Classification (NCBI taxonomy): domain Eukaryota; kingdom Metazoa; phylum Arthropoda; class Chilopoda; order Geophilomorpha; family Geophilidae; genus Stenotaenia; species Stenotaenia linearis. The sequence goes on along the minus strand of JAQIXT010001146.1, from coordinate 639 downwards.
TCCATTCAAACCAAAGCAGATTTTTGCACGAGTTCAAACTATATTTCTGCTAAAATCTGCTACAACTTTCTCGCTAGATAACTTGTAAACATAGAGTAGGGTTGCTGTACTTCTATCATTCAATGATAGAGAGGAGGGGTTATCCAGAGCTTTTCCTTCTGTAGGAGAAGGGAGGTGTTTTGTCAGATATGTAGTCAGTGGCTATTTTGCAAAATCCACCATCTAATGGAAGCAAAATAGCTCCTAATGAAAATGTTTAGGGCAAAATTTACAGAGTGAAGCATGTGAGCATGTTAACATTGGGAGAGTTAGGGTTGTCCATTCTCTTAGTTATCAATTCTTGGTTAAACTGTACCAAACATCGGCATATTGTGATGAAATTTAAATTTAAAGTTTGTATTCTTAATTGTAATTAGCCATCTGTTAATGTACACTCTTTTGCTCACCGTTATGCCTCACTACTCAGTAATATACAGTGGCTCAAAAAATTTTGTTGACACTGATCATGTTTGCAGTTAATTGCTGATATCTCAAAAACTATTTCAGATTTTTTAATTCTAAGTGAAAATTTGGACTTCTTACAGTTTGATTTAGTTACAAAGTGATTTTCATATCTCTAGAAGGTCAAATAATTTTATT
>JAQIXT010001145.1:0-18457 GCA_034700445.1 Stenotaenia linearis | reverse complement strand
TTTAATTTTTTTAAAATAATATATTGCACCCCCCCCCCCCCCCCAAATATTAATTTCTGCATACACAACTGTCTGCCTTAATTCTCAAATTCGGCCATAATTCTTAAATTCGGCCTTAATTCTCAAATTCTGTGTTATTTCTCAAATTCGGCCTTAATTCTCAAATTCGGCCTTATTTCTCAAATTCGCCTTTAATTCTCAAATTCGGCCATAATTCTTAAATTCGGCCTTATTTTTCAAATTCGGCCTTAATTCTCAAATTCGGCCCTATTTTTCAAATTCGGCCTTAATTCTCAAATTCGGCCTTATTTCTCAAATTTGCCCTTTATTCTTAAATTCGCTTTTAATTCTCAAATTCGGCCTTCAGAGGCCTTCAGGATGCATTTGCATCCCCCCAAAACCCCTAAATTCCCTCTAAAATTAAGAATGTTATGCCTTTCAGTACTTGCAAAAATGCAATAGGGTAAAGGAAAGTTTACCTACTAGTGCAGAAGGTAAACTAAATACAATTAAATACAATAATAAGAAAAAAATATAATCAGAAACTTGTAACATTTTTTAATTTTTAAAAAAATAATATTTTGCACACCCCCAAAATTAATTTCTGCGTTCGTCACTGGTAGTTGTGGATGTTTAAACTGAATTTTGTTGTTTTTTGCAGGAGAATTACGATTGCTGAAGCGTTTTTAACGGCAGATGCAATTCTTAATACGCTACAAAATATTTGTGAAGGACTTGTTGTGTATCCAAATGTATATTTATATTAGCACTGCAAAAAAAATCAGACTTAAACTAAAAATTAATGTAAATCATGTTACATCTCAATGTAAAAGTTATCTTTATATTAATTTTTACTTTTAAATTTAAAAAAGATATTACTTGAATTTACATTTGTAAAGTTGATTTTTTTTGCAGTGTAGATTAATAAGAATTTATTTTATCGCTTTATATTATAACTTATTGATTCTGTAGGTAATACAACGATATATTAATCAAGAATTACCGTTTATGGCTACGGAGAATATTATTATGGCGATGGTAAAGAGCGGAGAAGATAGACAGGTATAACTGTATAAGAAAATTAAATGCTTATCGATTGGAAGTTGTTAACAATCAAATATATTTATTTTGCTTCAGGAATGCCATGAAAGGATTCGTGTTTTATCTCATGAAGCTGCTAAACAAGTCAAGCAGCACGGTCTTGATAATGATTTAATAGAACGAATTCGTAAGGACCAATATTTCGCTAAAATTCATGATCAACTTGATAAATTACTCGATGCGAAATCTTTTGTTGGCCGTGCACCAGAGCAGGTAAAAATAAATAGTGGAAATTTTTATTTTAAAATGTTAACATTTTATTGATGCAGGTGTCTGAGTTTTTTGTTCAAGAAATTGCTCCTGCGCTTACACAATATCATGATAAGTTGGAAGAAACTTCTACATTGCATGTCTGAAATAAAACCGCAAATCACTGAGATATTCGATGATCATATTTGATTTTTTTTTATTAATGGAAGAAATATTTAGAAATAAAATTAGTGTAATAACTTTATTTTGATGTTTTTCTTTTTTTTTCTTTTTCTGTGGCAAAAATTTAAAAAAATTTAAGAAATGAAGAAATAAAGTAAAATCAAATTATTATTTTCTAGGAATTTCATTTTATTTGGAATTCAAAATCGCAGAATAAAATACTCCCGTTTTATCCTTGATGCGCCGGTTTGTGGATGAGACATGCGTTTTACGTTTCATCAATGAACGTCTATCAACAGGACAAAGCTATCGGCACAAGCGCATGCGTGTTCATAGGGTGCACTCCTTTGAGTAGACAGACAGCGGCAATGGACGACGAAGTCACACTGAGTCACGAAGATACCGCGGCTAAAGAAGTAAACAAAACAAACAACGAGGTGCAGTTTGAACATTGAGTCTTAACAGAGATTAACAACATTAATTTACACGATTTCATTTTTCGTTGAAGAGAAAACACTAAAAGATAATTGTAGTACTGGTAGTACAGGTATTAATTTGTTACTAGTAATTTTGAAAAATTACAAACTTACAAGCTTATTTAAATTATTGCGTTATTATATTGATTTTTTTATGCATTGATGTATTGATAGCTTTCGATTGTATTAGTTTTGGTTTTTTTCAAAAATTGTAACTGATAATCAAAATTAGTTAATAAATAACATTTGGAAAAAAAATTGCAAATTGTAAAAATAATTATTAAAAAACATATTATTATTTATACTATGCTTAAGTTTGTTGATTTAAATGTTAACTTGTATAATTTCCAATGTTTAAATATGTTGCCCTCAGGTGCCAATAGCTATTTTCTGTAAAGGGGTGAAAAGGTTAATCCTTTAATCCCCACCATGGGTATTCACTGATATTGTAATTCTTGAATTGTCAAGTCGTATTGACCACGACTGAGCAATAAAAGATTCGCTTTTATTACAAATTCGTCCCATTTAATGGTCAAATACCAACAAAGTTGAAGTAGGTAAGTATATCTAATCGTGGACTTAATGTAGCAGAACTTTGATCTCAACATATCAATATTTTTTCAGAACCTAATCTTTACAGAAGAACCGAAAGAGTGGAAAAGATGTCTCATTCCGCCTTTAAAATTGCAAGGGATGCTGCAAAGTGCAAGTCTTTTTTGTGCAAAAATAATGTACGCATTATTTTATAATATTCTTTTAAGATTTAATAAAACAAGCAATTTTTTGCTTAATTTTTAGTGTCGGTTGTTTAATAGCGCCGTTTTCAGTGAACTTTCAAGCATACTGAGCGAGAAGCGCGTTATAAGAAGTGAAGCAATCAGAGAGCATCATGCCAGAGATGAAGGCCCGTACAAGTACTGTAAACAAAATAAAACGAAGAAAAAAATAAAAAATAAAAATTACAAATTCCATTTTTCAAGACCATCGTTAGCTGATATCGTAGTTTTACCTGAAACGACAACTGAAGTGAGTCTGATTGCTAAAATTTGCCATAAACATCGAATACCGATGATACCATACGGAACTGGAACCGGTTTGGAAGGAGGAGTCAATGCCATTCACGTAATTCAATGTTAAAATAAATTTATAAATTGTTTAATAATAACAAAAATAATTCTAGGGAGGAATATGCATTGATCTAACCACTATGACTAACATTTTTAATCTAAACGTTTTGGACTTTTACGTTTCTGTTCAACCAGGAGTTACAAGAAAAGCACTTGATTCCCATCTTCGGGGGTCTGGAGTTTGGTTTCCTGTTGGTGGGTAGCAATAGATCAATATATAATATAATAGAGAGATTTAGGAGAGCCAAACTTGTAACTTGTAACTTGTAAAATTCCATGTTAACTACAAGTCAAACGTGTAGTTTACATGGAATTTTACAAGTTACAAGTTAGAAGTTTGGCTGTCCTAAATCTCTCTAATATATGATAATAAAAAATATTATTTAAAATTAATTTTTTTCTTTCAAGATCCCGGTGCCGATGCGTCTTTGTGTGGAATGGCAGCTACAAGTGCATCTGGTACAAACGCCGTAAAGTATGGAACAATGCGAGAAAATGTGATAAACTTAGAAGTCGTTCTTCCGGATGGTACAATCATTCACACTGCTGGTGAAAATAGACAAACTCGGTAGAAATTTGTTTCAAATTATAAAAATTGTAAAAATATTAAAACTATTGTTGTTTTGGATAGGAAATCTTCATCTGGATACAATTTGACCAATTTGTTTGTAGGTTCAGAAGGCACTTTGGGTATTATTACTGCAACTACACTTAGACTTCATCCGCTTCCACAAGCAGTGAGTTTATTATATAAAATATATTTTATTGAAAATTTTAATTTGATCGATTGTTTTTAGGTTCTTGCTTGCGTTTGTAGTTTCCCGGCACTCGAAAATGCAGTAAATATGACACTTAATTTGCAACAATTAGCATTGGGTGTTGCTCGAATTGGTATGAAATAATTTTCGTTTTATTAATATTTTGTTAATTTATTTTTATATATTTAGAATTGTTGGATTATGTGGCTATGAAAGCGTGCAATTCTTACAGCAAAACTGATTATCCATTACTTCCAACATTATTTTTGGAATTTCACGGATCTTCAACTGAAATTAAACATCAAGTGGCAACTGTTGGTCAGTTTTAACTGAATTTTTATTTATTTTTATGTATTTTACGTATTTATTTTTATTTTTTAGAGGAATTATTATCATCGAACGAGGGATCGCTCGTTCGATGGGCTGAAAAACAGGAAGATAGAAATGCTTTATGGAAAGCAAGACATGAAATGTTTTATAGTTGTTTAGCATTGCAACCTGGGAAAAAAGTAAATATTTTAAGTAAAAAATGAATATATTAAAAAATTTTAATTACTTTATATTTTAAGGCTGTTATTACTGATGTTTGTGTTCCCATTACACAACTTCCTAAAAGTATTTTACACGCTCAAGAAATAATTTCAAAATCAGGATTAATAGGTTGAAATAAATTATAATTTTATTTCAATATTTATTATAGTTTTTAATTTTTTTTAGGTCCAATACTGGGACATGTTGGAGATGGGAATTTCCATACAATTTTGTTATGCGATTTGGACAATGCAGATGAAGTTGCACGCGCAAAAGAGGTGGCGATGAAAATAGCCGAGTAAAGTTTATTTAATAACAATCAATCACTCTTGAATTCAATCTATTTACTATGTTTTTAGGTATGCATTGTCATTGAATGGGACTTGTACTGGTGAACATGGAATTGGACAAGGAAAAATAGATTATCTTGAAACAGAATTCGGCAGTCATACTTTAAACCTTATGAAGAAAGTGAAACTTGCAATTGATCCGTTATTAATCATGAATCCGGGTAAAGTGTTTCGCTTACCTTGAAAGATATATGAATAAACATTGATCAATAAATATAAATTGCATTGAAGTTAACTTGTTTTCTTCCAAATATCAATAGCATCTTAATTCTGTCACATATTAATAAATAAAAAATAAAAAAAATCAATAAATTCAATCAGACACAAACATAAATTATTTGAATAATAGAAAATTTATGTAAATTAATTTTAATCCAATTTACGTATACACAAAAGCAAAAATCTTATAAAATATAAATGCACATAAAAATTGTAACTAAAAATGATCAATATCATTTATTATGCAAATGCCGCATCTCAAAAATTGATCACAACGTCACAACAATTTTAAATATTTTATTTCATATTTCCCGCTACCCAAGACTGTCGCAGCTAGCGAATTTACGTCCCTTTAATTCCCTCTAGTGATCGTTAGATAAACGAGAACGCAGTGAGTTTCGAAGTGATGGCGGCGTCATGTAAATATTTCGAAGAGGATGCGGTTTATCGAATAAACAAGAATGGACTACTTGAATACGGGATCATCTTAGAGAATTCCGAATTTCTTTCGAGTGACGAGGAAGAGAACGACTTAAAACATGAGGAATGGGAATCGATGAAGAAAGGTCACGTACGCGTTGCATGGCATCCGAGGGGCGATGAAGAGGTTTTACCGGAAAGAAAGGTTGCATTCTTTAAAAAAAAACATTGACGCACAATTGACAATTAAACGCATTTTAAAATTCGCAGGTCTTTCTGGCAGATCGAGCGTTGATGCCCGGCGATGTAGTTCGGCGAGTGATTAAGGGAAAAGACACTCAACGAGGTTATTGCCGGATGGTTGACGTAACCGCTAGTGTGCAAATAGTAGGTTCGCGACAAGTGATAAACAACGTTAGTAGTCGTACTTTGGTACCACTTGAGGTGAGAGAAGGGTTGTTATGGTATAATAGAGGAGTTGAGACGATGATTTGTTTTTTTAAAAATTTTTTTGCAGCAATTTTCTGCTGATGTTGCTATATTTTTGGATTCGTGGGTAGGAATGGTGAAAATGGTGAAATCCAAAGTGAAATTGAGGTGTTCGGATGGGTCTACGTGTACTGTTACTGATGAAGCTGCGTATGATATGGATGATTTGCTCGATAAAAGAGATCGGGTAAGAATTTAAAAAAAATAATTGTCTCGTACAAATTTTTAAAAAAATTTAAAATTTTAAAATTAGGGCTCGGAGTTCCGGAAATACGATTTTTATCCTGGCCAGCAATTATGGGGTTCGGTACGCAGTTTTGAAGGTGCTGAATGGTTACATATAACTGATGAAATGCAATCGTTGCTACAAAAACAACAAAAAATTATCCGTGCCGTAGTTGAAAGTGTAAGCGAGCTATTAAAATTAATTTAGAATTTGAATAATTTTTTTAAATTTTAGCTTGATGTTGATGCACTTCACGTACATTGGCAATGTCGTGCCTATTCGAAAGACTTATCAATGGACAAGGAACCTGAGCAACCGAAATTTGTAATTGATGGAGAGGATTTAAAACGGTATAAAATTAATTTAAAAAATTAAAAATTCTGCAAAATTCTCAATATTATAATTAATTTAGAGTGAAAACGTTAAACATATTCGAGCCTAGTACACTACAATTGGGTAATCGTAATTATTACACATTCAAAGAAGACGATCAACTTATTAGTAAAGAGCAATGGCGTCGTCATCAAAGAGAGTCAAGGCTTAATTCCAAACCAAACGGACCGAACTTAGCAAAACCAAAGGAAGAATCGAATAAAGATGTTCAACCTGGTAAAATTCATTAATAAAACCAGTCGAAATTTATAATTTTTATTATTTTTTTATTATTTATTTAATTTAATTTTTTTTAAAGATGAGAATTTGGAATCAGATTCAACAAATAAAAAGCAACAATGCGTGGAAAACGGTGGATCGACCGATAACGAAGATTTTGTGGATGTGGGAGTAAGTACCGATGACGGTGATACTTCCGACTCCACTTCAGTCTCTAGTCATTCGTCGGCTTCGTCTGCTGGTCAGGGTAACTTAATTTCTTAAACCAAACGATTGTTTGATAATGTTTTTAATTTTCTAAAGGAAAGAAAATGAAGAAAGGGCCCGTAACTTTGGCGACTAAAATACTCAGTCTAAAGAAACGGAAATTGAAGCGCACGCGCAAGAGATTTCATTTTCAGTTTATTACTGCTAAGCCAGGCGATCAAGTTGTTGTGGAAACTTTAGTTACAACATCAACTGCTCAAGTTGTGTGGCAAGTGAGTTAACTTTATATATATATTTTTTTAAAGTTAAAATTATTAAAATTTTTCTTTTTTTTTAGGATAGTACGAAGGAAAATGAAGTTTTGTCGACTGAACTTTATCCTATACATCATTTGGACGAACAGGAATTTTTTCCTGGTGATTTTGTTATCGATAATCGAGAAAATGGTGATCCTCACGAATATGGTGTTGTGAAACGAGTCGATCATGCAGGTCGCACGACTGTTGTGCAATGGATGAAGACCTACACGCAAAGTTCTGATCCTCAGTATGAATTGAAAAATCTGTAAAATTTTTTCTTTTGTTTTTTCTTTTTTATTATTATTATTATTTAAAAAAAAATTATTATGTATGTGTGATTTACGGAATATTTATTAACGAAATTTGTTTTTCTATTTTAAGTCCGAATTTCCTCCACGAGCAAGAAGTGAGCGTTTACGATTTAAAGGATCATCCTGATTTTAAGTACAGGCCTGGTTCTGTCGTCATACGCGTGGCTAATTTCGAGGTAAATTTATTAAGAGAATTTTTTTTTTGGTAAAGTAATAAAAGTGAAAATTATATTTTAGGACGATAGTGCTGAATCGACTGCTGGTCAAGTTCTGGATGTCTTTCCTACAGGAATGGTGCAGGTTCACTGGGTGAGCGGGAAAGACTCGTTTTGTTACCCTCAGGAATTATACAAAGTTGGCGAATACGACTCGGACGAAGGTGAATTGTGGGACGAGACTGGCGACTCCGATGACAGTTGGGAAACAGAATCAGAGCAATCTGTTATTGCAGAAGACGTGTAAACTCGATGAAATAATTTGAGAATTAAAACAAGAAGTTAAGTTTTTCTATTTATAAACAGGAATGAGGCGAGTCAAATTTCGTTAGGCAGTCGTTCTACGCATACACAAGTTGATGAAAACGATTCGTTACTGAAACCAAAGTTGGCAGCTAATATCGAGAAGGCTCGATCTGCAATGGCGCGTCTGGAGGAGATTTTCACGCAAAATCCTGCTCTCCAAACGGGAACCGTGATGAGGCAATTACTCGAAGTGTATAGGGACTGCAAGTCTGTTGAATTGTTTTAGAATCGGATCAAAATTGATTATTTTAAAATTCCAGGTTTCTCGATCGGTTGATGGGAACTGGATTCTTCCACGAGAGTCATTTCTACGGACTGCTGGAACGTGTTCGTGAGCGAGGACGCATAAGCACCGCGCAACGAATGGCTGATCAAATAAACCGATTTTTTACGAGCTCGGAATCAACTTCCGACACCAATTTAGCAGCAACGACTTGCTCATCGTCGGAAGTGGCGTTGAAAATAACGACCAGCGATTCTACGTGTCCAGGAGACGACTCGAAAACGGGCCATATTTGCGCTCGACTATGCTCTTTGCTCAAGGGACAATTACTTACAGCCCATGAAGAGGTTGTGCGACGATTTGGTGGGCAAGCCCATGGTAAAATGGCTTCGGAAATGTCGCCGGAAACAACTAACGGTGAAGTGGAACCTGTAAAAACAGTCAGTCAAGAGATTTCAAATATATTGCCGATTGAAGTGAAGGAATCGGAAGAGGAATCTGGCAATACAACTCAGGGTATGAAGTGATGAAATTTACTTTTTTAAATTAATTTTAATTGATGTTTTATTAATGTAGCATTTACTATGCTGGAAAACGTGCCTGATAGTCATAAATTCAAGCTGACCATGTTTGAACCTACTGATCCTAAAACTTTCTTCAAAGCAGTAAGAAAGGAAGTAAGTTAAATAATTACAAAATTAATGTTTAATAAATATAACTTAATTTTTTTCGTAATTTTTAGTTGAATTTGCTCAAATCATCTTTACCTGAAGGGATTTTAGTCAAAGGTTTTGAAGATCGAATGGATTTATTCTCAGTTCTCATCAAAGGACCTGCAAGAACGCCTTACGAAGATGGCGTTTTTCTATTCGATTTTCAGCTCTCTTCTGATTATCCCAAATCGCCCCCCTTATGTCATTACATCACCTATTGCTCTGATAGGCTTAATCCGAATTTATATGAGGATGGTAAAGTTTGTGTCAGTTTGCTCGGAACTTGGGGTGGAAAAGTGAGAAAAATTAATTTTTTTTTGATAAATGAAAATATATTTTTTTTGTCTGTTTGTAGGGAACAGAAATGTGGACGGGCAATTCGAATTTACTACAAGTGATCGTTTCCATCCAAGGATTGATCCTAGTGGGAGAACCGTATTTTAACGAAGCGGGTTACGATCGACAAAGAGGCACGCAACAGGGTCGAGAAAACAGTCGCATGTACAATGAAATGGTGGTGCTGAAATTGGTTCAATCGATGACAAAGTTGGTAGCGTGCCCTCCGGAATTATTTAAAAGTGAAATCACATTTCACTTTCAACAGCACGCTCTTAGGTTCTCTTGTGATAAAACACTAGAAGTGTAAATAACTTGGTTTAAAAAAATCTAAAAAAATTAATTAATTAATTATTATCAAAACACAGTTATTTGCAATTCGTGGATTTATTATTACATTTACAATGGAAAAAAAATTAATTTTTTAAAAAATTTTTATTTAGAATGCTCCAAAGACTTCACATGTGGTTGGAAATATCTGAATCGCATAACGATGCACATCCACTTAGTCCAGCTACACCAAACGCTTTTAAAACGCTTCACGAAAATACTAAAGATACAATAGAGCTTCCCGAGTTTTCTCTAGTCCCGGCTTCGAAGGGTTTCTGCTTAACTTTGAAGAAAAGTTTGTTAAATTTTAAAGAAGTTTTAACCAAATTTGCTATCATGGATGACTCCGCCATTACTGCTCCTGATAGTTAACGCTACGCCGCACTTCGATAAAATTTGTGGTTTGGATCGCCGACACCCGAGTCGATCGAGGGCGGCCACCAAAGTGATCTTCAAAATTGACTTCTAATCATTTTTTCTCTATGCAAATCAAACCGTGCAGATCATTTGCTGTGACGAATGAGATTCTAGTTTTTTTGGTTCTCCCTACCTCTCCTGATTAATTGATTGTTTTTATTAACCCTTTAAATATTAATTATTTTGTGCAAACGAAATGCAAGAGAAATAAAGTTCTGTAAAAGCTCATTTCAGATGTGGAAAAAGAGAATTATATAATTAAATGATATTTTTGTTTTTCAAATTTGAGTTTTTTATATTTTTTTAAAGTTTGTTTTAGATAGAGATTTATTTGTAAAGTAATTCAAGTTTTATACACAATAACAAAAAAACATATTTTCTGGGGCGATTTGCAAGCAAGACTTATTAAATATTTTCTAATTTTTTTTTTCGTAAAGCTTACAAAAAAAAAAAAAATCGAAAAAAAATTGACTGCAATAATTTTAATAAAATTAAAGCAGAAAACCTTTTGTTTAATTTTTTGCTAAAGATACCTCCCTGTTAAAAAAAACTGATTTTATTCAGAGTACTCAGCGCAGGTTTAGATTTCATCGCCATGTCTCAAGTCCGCCATTTGAAAGAGTAAAAGCATTGAAAGACGTTATAAGGTATTTGATCCTGCCGTAGGGACACTTGATATTCTACAGATGTTCATAAACCTGGTGGATCGGAGTGTTGAAATTTTACAACAGATTAAACACATACATATGTGAGTACAAGCTGTAAGTTTGTAGTTTTACCAATAAGACCTCCTGTAAGTATGTTCTGCACCTTTCTACACAATATTTTGGAGTAAGTGTCTGCTCAGACAGTTACTACAGAAATTCAGATTAGAAATAGGAGTGTCGTTCATGAAGTGATTTGTGAACGTTCTAGGAGTATAAAACACTAGCAGTATTCAAAAATTAAACCAAACTTAGTTTTTCTTCAGTTTTATGCTTAATTATGTCATTTTATATTGCAGTTCGTATTGTAACTGCTATTGAAGATGATGTAAACAAGGTTTAAACTGAAGTTTAAAACTAAGTTTGGTTTAATTTTTGAATGCAGCTACTGCAAACGTTTTTTTTTAATTTGTGAGTTCAAAGTAATTTGCTCTTCTGGAATACAAACACAAATAAAATTTAAATATGATATAATTTTAATATTGTTTTAAAATCCTTTGGGTTTAAACATCTGAGTAACAAGTTAGCCAAAATCCAGAAAATAAACAAAAAGAAATATCAGAACTCCTAATTCCCTGGCTTTGACTTAAATTATAGGCAAGTTATACAAACGTTCAGTGCATCAAGTTTTGCTTGAAAGATAGCACCATTCTTTATAATTAGGTTCTCTAACTTAGGTCTCCTAGCTAATCATCACAACTTCCGCTTTCATTTACTTCGGTCCATATGTACCGCATCAAAATATTAGAGAACTTGGTGGTGGGGGAGGGGTATGGACTATAACCATATTTTAGACAATATAAATTGGAACACATTCGAGAACAAAGAAATGAGGAAATTATAGCGAGTACTGAAATCCAAGGGTAAAATAGAAATACAACACAGCAATATTTGCATTTTTATTTTAAAAAAACATTCGCATCTTACACAGATGCTAAATCAAATTACGGATAAATTATTTATAATATGTCGTAACATTAAGCATTTTTGCAGATGATGCAGATGTTCAAAACCTACAGTTTTGAAAATACATATCTCACACATTTGTTTGGTTTTCTCTTACCGAAACCTAGAAATCTGGATCATACACCGAAGCATCAAAGGACTAAAAATCAAAAATGATTCACGTTAAAAAATTAGTTATTTTCCTTTTTGCTATGTCATTCTGCGTACCAACTGCAGCTCTTGACCCAGCAGAAAAATTGACAAAGTTAAGTGGGGCGATTGATCCAGTTATTAAGGCACTTGAATTTGTTTTAAAGACAGCTGGGATTAAGCATCCGCAAGTTGTAAGCGAACTCAAAAAATCCAATCTTGATTTATTGACAGTCTTAGAACACATACCCAACAACTTACAAGATTTCAAGAGAGTTGTAAGTATCTTATAATTAATTAATTTTTTTTCTACTCATTAATTAATACATATTTTAAAGCTTCTTGATGTGGCTAAAATCACAAAGGCTACATCAGATATCGTTGACAATATACCGGGGCCATTGAAAACGGTGGTTCCACCAATATTGATATTGGCTTCTGTTTTAGGAACACTATCAACAGTCACTACTGGCCTTCTTGCTGGAGTTAATATAGGATTAAATGTTGTTGGAAAACATAAAAATTTAACCTAATTTTATTGTATTTTATTCGATATTAAAAATGAGGTTTAACTGTGAGAAATTATGCTTTCTTGTGACAGCTTAAGTAATTATAACTTAGTACGTGTAAAAACCATAGCAAAAACATAACGCAAATTGAATGCAAAATTATATTAACTATTGACTTCCATTTATTATTTAAAATTCGTAATTTTTCCAATAAATATTACAATAAAATCAATTCTGCAATCTCCAATGCAAATTCAATATTTATACTTCCCAGTTTGAATATCGCCAAAGCGCTTGTTGCTGAAATCAAATATAGATTTACGGACCTAGCTTTTTATGCAAGTTTTTTTTAACGTCTACTTCTTTTTAAAGAAAATTCAAATCCAATATTTTTTTTATTTATTAATAAAATTTTTTTCAATTGCATCAATCGCTTCTGCAATATCCAATTTTCCTCAATTAACAAATGTACATCTGTACAACTTTGATATTTGTATGGAACATACAACGACTCATAAAAAAATTAATAATAATAACATTAAAAGTATATAAAATTAATTTTTCCCTAATTATTTAATTTTGCAATTCCAAATACCAGAAACTGTCTAGTGGTAACAGTTCCCAACGCAATAAACTCAGAGTAAAATGTTATTACCCAATAGCATATCGCAAATCATTAATCCCATACTCCACAGTGCTTAAATACCATAATTAGGGCTCCATCATCTGTGATCATTAGTAACATTAAATTAATTGATCATTTCCTTGATTCAAAATAAAAATTAAATTTAAAATGGATTACCGTTTGATTTAATCCAGTGGTTCGTTTTCAATATTAAAGTTGATATTATGAAAGTCAAACGATGCTTGTTAACGAGTTGTGATTTGCACGGGTGTTGTGTTGTTCCCTTTTCTATTTGCAGCCGAGCCATTTGGCTTGTGGTCTCAATAAAAGTGGATTCCATCGCTATACGCACTGGTCAGCAAATTACGTTAATTGCTGCCAAGGAAACTTGCCATTATCCTAAAGACACCAGGTGTCGAGACTAGTGCCAAAAGATGTTTCACTTTCCTTTCTCTATGGTCCCCATTTTGTAAAAGGGCAAATTGAGGGGAAGAACAGAATTGAATGGTGTAAAAGGGGCAATTTTATGCTTAGCTTAAGCTTAATTAGTTACTTGACAATTACTTGGAAGTGAGTCGCGAAAAATAATATCTACACGGTACTCTCGGAAATATTGGATGTAAAAAGATAACACCTTTAAAGGTATTTTTTACTTATGTCTAATTTGCTGCCTTTAAAGTATTTATGGTTATTATATTTATACGGTACGATGTCTACATCTCTCATATAAGATATTTATAATAAATTCAATTATTGTGAATTTTTGTAAATCTGATTTTTATACACTTATATACCTTTTAACGCTCATTTCCAGTTTACATTCTAACAAACTTTTTCACACCATTTGCCTATACGCTTAGGTATTTTTACATTAAACTGATTAAAGTTTCTGAGAATGTTTATTGGAAAAACGAGATTACAATTTGAAAGAAAACGCAAAATCATCTAAAAATCAGACTTATTCGTTTCTTTATTGATTACACTTCTCAATCTTTTAAAGTACTCCAAAGATTGAAGCACTTTTCCACATTAAAGTAACAGAGAGGGTCACGAAAACAAGCGATAAGTGATACATTCATTCCCGAGTCTACTTGTTGCTCAGTATCAGCTCAAGAGCAATGGCTTTCTTCAATCATCCATCAACGCATCTTCATCTTTAGTCAATGAGCTCCAATGGCAACCAGGATGCAGAAGAATCTCAAACTCATGACTTTTTCATCAATGGTAATGATTTTTCTTGTTAATCACCGACTACTGTACAGTACTTAATCTTTTTTTACACCCATCAATAACAATAAAAGTAATTGATTCAGTGGTACAAATAAAGTGCAAAAGAGTTGTGCCAATGAAATCTTTGCCAACTCATCAGTTAGTGATTGCCTTGTCAGCTGTGAAAAGTGAGAAATTTCACCTGCATCGACTGTCGACAGCTTTGCCCGTCAGGGGAAGCTTGTGCGCCAAGTAAAGAGAGGCCAGCCCGTGAAATTGGATGATAATGAGCCTCTTGGTTCGTGACTCGCGCGTGCGTTGCGGGTGCGTCCACTAGATAGGGCACGACCATGCTGATGTGATGGCAGAACCCCAACATTCCTCCACCTCCAACCTATCCCATCAAAGCAACAAAATGAGGAATTGTGTCCACGACTGATTTGATTTGTCTTCCATTTCTGATCGACTTTCATGAAGCACAGACTCAGATGTATCGAATCGAGGCAAGTTTAATGTTGCAGAAGCCTCCTCCCCCTTCCAACCCCACATCCTTCTCTCTCATCTGCTCTTTACACTCGGTTGAAACCGTTTGCTCGATGGAATGAGATTCTTGCACTCGCTTCATTGCAGCTCTGCAAATATTGGATCAAATGCAACTCGATACTTGGCTAGAAATTATTTATCTCGACAATTTATAACGAGCATTAGTATGTCTTAATTGAACGTGCGCAGAATAGAAATCCTTTGCATATTTCAGAGCGTTGAAGAGCTAATGCAATTAGAGATGAGAGTAATGTTTTGACTGCAGGCAGAAAAGTTCCTAAAACTTCAACAGCTATTCAGACTCATCTGTCTAGTAATTGTGTTTGCATTTCTAAGTCTGGGAAATATAGTTGGAAATTTCTGCACCTGATTTCAACATTCTGTAATCTTCGTAATGTTGCTAGGCTTATCGCACATACACAGTGTGATTCTCGTTACTATTTATTAACAAAATCCATAATTTATTTCAAAATTTTACAGTGTTGCATAATAAATGAGGAATAAAGTAAAATAAAAAATAGAACAATATTTAAGATATTTGTTTCTTTAAATTTTTTTAAAAAAAACTCTGATGGACCATATGAAGTAAAAATATCCAAAATTAGATTATATTTAAATTTTATTGCAATAAAATGTAAATAAGATGCGAATATAAAGCCATAAAAACATGATTATACATTATTTATGATTAAAATAATGAAAAATTAGAAAAATAAACTTTGCATTATGTATTAATTTATACTATGAACTGTAAATGAAATTCAGAATAATCAAAATAATTACAAATTTTATTCTGACCGAATTTGTTGTTGTAACTTTGAATAAAAAAAAATTTCATTTTCCAGCGATGTTTCGTAATGGTAGGATGTTTGTATCGTTTTTGACAGTCTTTCTGCACTTCAAAGTTTGACTGTAGTCGTAATAGTGGTGTTTGGCCGACGAACAAGTCGGTTTTGATGCGCCGAGCAAAATTGTAAATTGAAGTAGGAGAAAAAGTAAGTGGATATTTGTGACGCCAAAGAGAAGCACAGTCGCAAACCGCAGATATCGAGTGCGCCCAGAAGGGTGATCAGCCTCTCACCGTCACCAGATATGCAAATGCAAAACCACAAGACTCACCGGAACGAGATTGCAATGGCAGGATGGGGACTTGACGAGCACGAGGCGGATTTGAACGGCAAAAATATATGGAATTTCTATTACCGCCCACACTCACTCACTCGTTGGCAATTTGGCCTAGGGCAAAGTGGCGGCGAGATATTCCAGCAAAATCCTCCCACCGAAATGGGATTTGACTTAATCTCTGTGAATTGAGAGACCTAGAAACCGCAAAGTCGTCGTGAGGTGTTTGGCAAAAGAAATCAATTTTGTTCAAACTTCAATTCCACTGCTTTTAGAAACCTGTTTTAAAAGTTGTCACACTAATATTTTCTGCTCGTTCAATTTGCCGTAAGACTCGTTTCAGTCTCCAACAAAAAATCACCAAAGATTTATTTCCTTCTTTTCCCCTTGGTTACTGAAATTGAAAATTTTCATTAAATAACGTAAATTTTATTCAAGCAATTGAATCTCAGTAAAACCAAAGACAAATTGAATTTTAAAAAATCAGAATTTGACATTTTTCCAAATGATTAATCTAATTTAATTTAATTTAAATTAAATCTCACCATTTAAGCTTTAACCCGAAAATAAAATAAACTTTTAAAACCAATTCCCAAATCAATAATTTATAAAATTATACCCCGAGTCGAATTTTACACACGTTCGTGGGTGATGTTCCCCTCTAGGTCCATGTACTTTTTGTCCCCGACTAGACCAAATGGAAAAATACTGCACGCTGGCTCCTTTTACCATTGCCTGTGCCAGTGCGGTCGGTGTCTACGGTGCACTTCAAAGTGGACACTCAGTTGATATACTGCCCAGGGCACCTATCGTGCATAGAAACAATGGAAAAGACAGAAAGATTCGCGATATAAAGTTTCAAATTCCCAAGACAAACAAAAAATAAGCAAGAGGAGTGTATTGTGAAATTAAGTGCAGAGAGAAGCAAGTGGATTTCAATAGTCTGGGTAAGGGAAATTTAATAAATAGAGGAGAAGAGGGCTCGGAGGTGAGTGAAGACTGGATGAAATTGCATCAGAAAGATAAGGCATTCAAGCAGATAGAGTGAGCCTCAACTCACGACAGAGGGCAGAATCTGTCATGCGGGTAAAGGAGGGTGGAAGAAAAGCAGAGATAAAACAAGAGACTCGACGATAACGAGCATCTTTTACTCACATAATACAAATATTCCGTCTTTCGACGTAATTTGTGAGTCGAGTCTATGTTGGATAATGGTGTCGTGCTGGGTTTAGTTTGATTTACCTTTGCAAGTTTTGTATGACGCGAGGAGCTTGTTATCACACTCGAGAGGTCTATACACTCGACCAAGCCACGCAAGAGCACAAAGAAGGGGAAAAGGAGTGCAATCAATCGTCCTTTCTGGCCACTGAGAAAGCAGGAATGGTAAGGCTGAGGTATAATTGTGTATTTCTTATTCAAACTTCCTTCTTTTCATACATTGAGTAAATTGAGAGAGGCGTGATGTCATCAATCCATTTCTTTCTCCTTTTTTCGTTTCGAATGAAAACTGGAATCGATTTATTAAAAACAGATTGTTTTCCATCCTCATGTTATTCCAATTTAATTCCCTGGAGAAAGAGTGAGAGATGTTTTTCCTCTCGCCAACAACGTAGAGTGGTAGAAAAAAATAAGAGATGTTGAGCGGTGATAAGACGCTTGGAGAGTGCGTGATAGGTTAGTGACGACACGGCTGATGATGAGAAAGTCTCTCTTGAGAATGCCGACTCGTAAACACCACTTACTTCTCACTCCCACAACAACCTTGTATAGTTAAAAAGAAAGTAAAATGGGAAATTAAAAGATGAAAATGTTGCACGACTTGAGATATTCAAGATGATGCATTTGGTTTTTCATTCAAATGAAGTTGCACGCTGTCTTTATGATGCTTTTATGAACGTACAGTGAAAGAATGTTTGCTTATAAAGTGAGTTGAAATTAAAGATTTAATGTGGAAATGTTGGTGAAGATTTTCGAGTGGTAATTTTGTAAAATAATCTGATTGTTGTTAATGTTCGAAGATGTTGTGAAAATTTTTTTAAAAACAATTTTAAGTCTTAACTACACAAATTTCTGCAGTTTGCCACTATTGCCGATGATGTGAAAACTGAAAAATTTTATAATTAATCCAATGCTGTTAGCATGAATGACAAAGCAGAATTTGGTTGACAGGAATTTGGTCGACTGGAATTATGTCGACATTTTTTGATTTCAGGAATTTAGTCGACAGGAATCTGGTCGACAAGAATTTGGTCGGCATGTAATTAGGTCGACATATCTAATCTGGAATCTGGTCGACAAAATGCATACGGAATTAGATCGCATGTAAGAATTTGTACTGAAGGAAACTGTTCTGATAGTCCTTGGTATTAATTCTGACTGGCTGATGAAATAAATAAATTTGGTTTTTAAAAAATACTTTTAAGTGTGCTTGGCCGAGAGGCCAGTGGTGCGAAGCTACCATCCGTGGGATTATGACTGAATGCCTCTAAGTCAGAATCCCGTCTAGGCATTCGAATCGGCAACGATAAGGGAACGATAAGGGAAGTTAGGATTCGGGCATAACTTGAAAAAAACGATTACAAACGAGCATACCATCGAAAAAATAAATAAAA
>JAQIXT010001144.1:0-18475 GCA_034700445.1 Stenotaenia linearis | reverse complement strand
CACTTCTTTCATAATTATATACAAAAACGTTAAATTTAACTAAAAATAAATATAAAACACAAACTTAATCCCTTTAACAACAAAAAACCCTACAAACTCCGTGCATTTTAAATTCCCAACCATCTGTTTGAAGAAAAAAAAATTTATGACATCTAATCTGCTACTAATTTTAAATTAATCCTAAAGCTGTAAATAAATTTCCCGAGCTATGTTGAAATATAAATAGAAAAGAAGATAGATAAATCAAACAGCAATAAGTGCAAGGGACATTTCAACAGAGAAAGTCTTTGGATGAAGAAATGGATTGTTTTGAGGTCCATAAACCTCCCTAACATCTAATTGGATAAGGGATAAGAGGGGAAAAGGATAAAGAAGAGGAGGGTGAACGACTTGATAGAGTTTTGTACAACTCTCCCCCTTTAATAATTTCATTCTGTACATGACAGAAAATATTACAACAGGAAGAGGATTTAGGGGACGGGAAAAAGTCCACACTAAAGATATAAGGGGTTTTAATGGCTGAGAGACGTCCAATGTCCGGATTGAGAGGACAATGCAATGAGTGAGACAAAAGCATCACTGATTTTCTCAATCAAATTACAAGGCATCAGCCATCAATTGAATTGAGGGGCCATTGGCTAAAGTGATTATAAACAAAAGAAAAATAAATCGAATAAAATAAACCTAATAGAAATTTTTTTCAACTTTTGGACTTCGAATGTTATTAGATATTCGAAATTCGGTTCAAAATCAATTATTCTTCTAAACTCTGTTTTGCTCTTCAGTTTTTTCCCTCTGGGTTTGTTTCTTAATGGATCTTGGAAAAATAAAACTCACCAATAGCAAACTTTTCTTCTTCATTAGGAAGTTTTTGTTTTTTTTTCTTTTCTTTTGCTTTCATCTTGCGGATCACACAGGTATGAAGAAAAAGACAAAAGTGGGAGATTTTTCCAATTGTTCTCTCTTGTTTTTTCAATATTACTTTCCTCTTTTCCTATTGAAAATGCATTACAGAGACAAGATGGGGGCTACACTCATGTGCAATTTTTTCCAACCTTTTTTCGTTTTATCTGCAAAATTATTGGCTAACTTTAAAGATGATGGAAGCAAAGGATGTTTACTGCTTTCACTGTTTAGATTCAACAGGCGCAAAAATAAAAAAAATAAAAATACAGAAAAAAAATAAAATTTTTTCAAAAAATTGAAAAACAGGAAAATTTAAATTCCAAAATGTGGATTGTTTAAAAATTTAAATGCCAGATGCTTTTTCTGAATTTATTAATGCAATTTAATTATCATTCCTGCAATTTCATCATAAAAAATAATTAAACGCAATCACTATATTCACTTGCAGTACGAATACTACCGGGATTACTTAGTTTGACTGAAAACACACTTAACTCCGAGCTAAACAATCAATAAACTTCAAATCCCTTTTAAAGCCACTCATTTCCTGATCTTTTTTTTTTAAATTTCTGATTGCTCAGAAGTTTTTATTAAAACCAAAGGGAGGAAAACCAAAAACAATTACCAAGAGGTAAAACTCTCAATCATTCTTCATCAACAATTTAGATGAGCTAATTGGGACAAATTACGCCATAAAACTTATTTTTCTATTCCCTACTTACACTTTCATCCATCACTGCTAAAGAAATTATTGCTGAATTTTTAATCTCGGCCCCATCAATAAAAATTCTAAAGCAAAAGTAGCGAGAATGTCGATTTTAACCGATATTTATTCAAAACTAGTCTTCCCTTTTCCTGCAGACATAATTTTGAAACATTCATGAACTGCTGTTTCCTCATTAAATGCATGGAATATTTGAATTTTAACAAATTGGCTGCTCCTACCCACTTACCGCCGTTATAAACGAAAAATTATCAATTTTAAAAACGTGTTTTAATTTTCCAAAAAAAAAAAAAAAAAATTAAAAAAAACTCTGGTATTTTCGGACAACTTAATCCTGGCATCTAACACGTAATTTATTAAAGCAGTCCGATGGTAATTTGTCTCTATTTCCAGTTCCCAAGTTCGCCGGTTGGACACTAGGGATCAATTCTACTTTCTCCCTCAGTCCAATGTATTTTGTCAACAGATCCCACGTGACCTCCGACTGCAGCGAATTAAAGAACACAAAACAAACGTATTTGCCTTCAATTCTCGTGTAACCCTTACAAAAATCTTAGATTCTGATAAAAAAAAGAAAAAAAGTAAAGGAACCAACATCAATAGACTGAAGAGGAGGCGAGGTGGGGTCAGGAAGCAATAGTGAGAGCCAATATTTGCCAAGGAAAATGAAACTCCAACGGGATTTCATTAGAGACAGAAACTTGGAAAACACAGAAGAGTCTTCTGTGACACCATATACCAGATCTAACTTCATTTCCGGTCACAATTTTCCTTCCCCTTGTTCAAAATTGAACTTAAGGCCCCTGTAAATATGATCACACAGTAAGTAAATAGTAAAATTGATTTTTCAATTAGACAAACACAATATTTTGTTAGTTAATTATAAATTTTTACTTATCGATTTTAAGAAAGTTGTTACCGATTTCTAAGCACAGCCGAAGTTAACGGAATATTTCCCGCCTTCTCTGGCGCCTGAGCAATCGACTCACGATGAGTTCCACGAAACCTAGACGAATGTACCTGTTCAACGCAGACTGCACTGCCCACCCAGTGAAAAAACAACTATTTTATGTTTTTTTTTAAAAATTACAATGCCCTCAATAAATTTGTCATTTTACTATTTTCTATGTTTTTTTTTATTTTCTTTAAATCGATTTTTTATAAACCAAAAATAAAATAAAACAAAAAATAAAATATTTTAATTTTTTATTCTATTTTCAAAATTCACGATCCAAAAATTGATCCAATTCTTTAAAAAAAATTTATCTCCATTTCAAAGTATTGTATAATATTTTTAAACTTTTTCTTGGAAATATTTTTTTTTAGACTTCGGAGATAAAAAAGTCGTAAATGTTTGATCAACTGTCAATACATTTGACAAAACCGTTAGTAAAAAAACATAAATGAGAAGTAGAAAAAAAAACATCCCCACAATTCATGAGGGGTGTGTTAGTAACCATGACAACGAGGCAACAAACAGATAAGAGGTAAGTGTAAGTGTATATACAACAAACCCAATATCAATTTGATTAAAAGCACATGACTGATTACTCAAAATGTGATAGAGCACTACGATGCAACATCGACAACATTTCAAACGCAGACGGCTTCCTTTTACCCATTTTTATTAGAAATCCATTTTTTTCCCCCAAAATAAAAAAAAATAAAAAAAATTTTGGAAAAATTTTTTTTTAAAATTTCTACAAACTTAAATAATCACCACATCGAAATCCGCTTTGCTTTTTTATTTCTCTTAAAAGACGACTTCCATTTCATTTATTTTAATCCAAAAGAAGTGGCTGGCTGAGGTTATATCTAAACTCTTTCAATCTAATGTCTCCTTTACCATTTTTTTAAAAAAAGAGAAAAAAAAATCAGATTTTTTCTCACGTAATTAAAAAAAACCACTAATGACAAAACATTAAAATATTAGACCGAACAAAGAGAGAAATAAAAGATGAGAAAGGTGAAAACAGGAAATAGGTGTCATTAATGTGGTTGCCAACATAATAGCAAACCAAGACGACATCAAAGGATTCACGAGTCAAATGGTCTCATTAAGGTGGAAGACGGTTTTGCGAAAAAAGAAACGAAATACTTCACCAAATAAACGCGCAAACAAATTTCAAAACGTTGCTCATCGTCTTTCAAATTACACCCGAGGGGTAATGCAAAATAGGAGGCGGGAGTGTTTTATTCAAATTACTTTAACCAATATTAATTAATTACAATTAAATTCCTCGTGTATGTGTGTGTGTAAATTCATCAAATTCCTCAAGTGCCCACTCGGAAAATTCCACGCATGCCAGAAACACCACAATATCAATTTCACTCAACTTTTCATCTTCAACATTAAACTCCTAAAAATCCCCATCCCGATCCTTATTCACATTCTTCAACCGACTTCATCTCTGACCAAAAATGCCCAACGGACTTTAATGTTGCGCACGCGCTATTTTCAATAAACTATTCAAACAACACATAAAGTATTCCATTCCCTCATTTATCACTCATAAAATAGAATATTTCGAATTCCATTACCTTCAGAAGGTGTCCAGTGCTCGTACCAAGAAAGGCGACAGTGAAGTCGTGGGTCGACGTCGCAGCCACTGCTGTCAAGAGGGGACTTTGGTACGTGATGACCGGACTGGCCCGGACCGGGTCCGAGCCGCCCAAAGGAGTGTTGACGTCGGTGCCACAGAAGTCGTCGGATATGACCAGTTGCTGGAAATAGAAAAAAAATAAAATTTTATTATTAAAATTTTAAAATTTTTAAAATTTTTGTGAAAGTTTTGTTGCTAATCTGGAGTTTTACTCATCTTTGGGCTTTGAGTCTCGCGAATTCAATTAGATTGAGATTTGCGATCAAATTCCCTTACAAATTACAATTTTCCAAACATTAGAATGTTTCCGCCATGATGTGGGTAATTGGAAAAGGAGATTGGAGCCGTCTCTGAACTGCTTGGGAATTTAAAAATGAGAATGATATTCCCGCTCTATTAGTAAACGAATTAAGTCTATTTTCGTACATTTTATGTGGCGAATGTTCGAAGCGAGTTTTCTAGACTGAGAAATTTAGTAACGTAATTCCTTTAGAAAATGTAAATTATCAGCACTGCAAGTTAGATCGAAAGGAATTGCCTCTAACCATGTTTGTTCGCTTTGTTTGTTCATTTTGCGTGTGGATTTCGCTCCGTAGACCACGAAATGCCACTAAATATTGTTTGTTTTACTCCTACGCGTTATAAAATTCCCAGAAGAATGAAAACGGACAACCAAAACTAAATTCTGAATGGATGCCAGCAAACATGTGATGAAAAATCGTTTGAACCGAAATATTATCTTATACTGCCAACTGCATTTGGCAAGATCAGTCTATTTCGTACCATCATCTTCATCCATTGCTCATTCAATTAGCAGTAACTATGGCAACTGCTTACATCCATTCTTTGGTCAAATATGGCCACCAGCTGGCACAAATAAAATACAAAATTGCTCATGTTATCCACAACTAATCTGATGAATCAACACCAGATGGAGACACTGCTTTTTTTAATCTATTTTTTATATACACAACACATCCCATATTTTCATATCGCATTTCGAAGCCCTCCATCATCCTTTCTGCAGATAAAACCGAGAAAAAAACGATTTATTTTTGATTCAATGTAAAAAAAACTACAACTGATACTCCAAGTTACTTTATTCCATTCATGTTTCATTCGACTGAGGTACTTGAAGCAAAGAAATAAAAGCATTTGAAGCGACTTCTTTTGTGGTAAATTTACTGCTAAATTCCAATCCAATTTCACTTCCCCTTCTGGATGTAAAATTCCCTTCAAATAATCTATCTTTCCTCCGAGTCACCAATTTTAAAACTGCAAGAAGAAATTTCACTGCGAAATTACCATTTAAAGACCAATATTTTACACTGCATGTAATTTCGCAACCCAGAGGTCGAGAACCAAACGTATAAAAACAACATCATAAACCATGACAAAGGTGCGGTACTTTGTTTCATAAATTATTGCGGCAAACAACTACAAAAATGCCGAAATTTTCAAATACACGAGAATGTTTTTAAAAAAATTTCTTCTTCAAAAAAAATGGGGGAAGAGGGGAAAAGGCGAGCAATGGGGGTTTCGTTTATTTATTTACGTCTCCCTCTCGGTGTCAAAGTGTAACCATATGGTTTCTACATCTGACGTAATTGCATTGCTCGCATTTTCACGTTTAAAATCCATTTACTGAAAAAACTGTTTACAGTTTACGTCGCTACTTTCTTCATTATTAATCAAACGTACTAAGAGCTGTTTTGCATAACGTACGCGCTTCGCTTTTCAAATATGCAAAACAAAAACAATAGACAACATGTTTGCCGCCGTTACCCCGAGGAATATGTGTTTATCATTATGTATTACAACGTTTACAATTCAAAAAAAATTAGACGCGTCGGGAAAATTTTCGGTGTCTCTAAGCCTAACATCCGACCATAAAATTCAAAACAAATAAATACTGCGTTTAACTAAATCAACCCGAAAAAAATCTATTTACATTTGAAAAATTACTTACTCAAAATTTAAAAAAAAACTATTAAAAGCCAATTTTTATTCACTATAAAAAAAAATCTTCATTAATGAATAGGGGCGTATTGTTAACACCTATAATTCCACTTGATCCAGGTGAAGACATTTCTCATCCAAAATGGTGGCTGAGCGCGAGTTTATTCATTATTTTTTAACTTGTATCTAAGTGGCATGAGATGAGCTTAAACTATAGGCCTAATGCGTTTTTACTCTCCATTCTTTCCGTAATTGAACAAGGGAGAGAGAAAGGGAGTGAAGAGTAATTTTCTTAAAAGTGCTGACTAATTTATCAACACTTAAAAAGAATCTCAGCTTAACTTATCTAATCCAACATGGGTGACAAAAATAGAATAAAAATTAAATTCGAACAAAGGCTTAATTACGCTTTACCAACAAAAAAAGGTGGGAAAATTTTTTTCTTTCTCCTTAAAACCTCATAACGAACAAAGTATTGGAAACGGCTGAGTAACAATCTCTTGTTGAAAAGGTTAGGCAAAAGAATTGCCGTTTCTGGCCACAAGGTGAGCTTCTTACCTCATTAATCTTTTGGAGCAATTAAAAAGGAAGAAGATATATTCACTGGCCTCCTGACTTCCAGCACATCAGGCCTATTGGCTAGCCATTTAGCTTTAAAATGTGTAATTAAGGAATTAAGCCCAACACCACAGGGAAACAACTTTCATCACAAACAAAGATTAATCAAACCGTAAGTAAAATATCACTTCCAAAAATTTACTACTAGGTATTAACTACGTGGGGGAAGATAAGCCTAAATATAAACGACTTTTTCTTCTAGGTACATTCAAGTCAGTCACGAAAGGACCTCATCGAGGGGCACATTAGTACGAGTCGCAATTCACATTACAAGCATTTCTGGTGTAAAATATAATAGAAAACATATGCTCGAGATACTTATGAGCGTCCGTATCGATCTAACAAGACTCGCTGCCATTTTTAGTGCAGTCGGAGGCATCATACTCTTGGCGCGCGACATTTGGACGGAAAACTGCTCTACAGCTATGCTATTTGCGAGATAGCATAAAATTTGGTTATCCTGTCACTTCTAACCCATCTTTAAAAGTGCGGAAGTCATACACAATAAAAAATAGCGTTGCAAATTATTTTTCTACGTATGAACATATCGTATTTCTCCTACTGCGCAGATGTCAGCACGAGTCAAATTTTTATTAACACAAAAAAAATTTAAATAAAAAAAAATAAAAAAAATGTTAAAATAATGTGAGGTCGACTATTAGGTCACGTGCCTCGATTAGCTTAAGGATGAGAAGAGCGAGAATCAATTCGGGACTCGAGATAATGCGCTATAAGGAGCCTTGACCTATGATCGTGAAGAACAAGTTGGTCCGGACCTCCGCCCTAATAGTTTGAATTGTTATTTTTATTTTTTTCCCCCCCACGAAACGTATTTTTTTATTTTTTATCAATAGATTTTACGTCCTGAAACCTTTGTCAAAGATAAATTAACAAATTATATACTTCACTTGTGTACTGCAATAATTTTTCAATTTTTTCTTCCACCCATTTACTGACTCAATAAATAACTGTCAAACATTCAGACAGATGACAATATTCTGCACCTTCAAAGCATTTTTGGTTTAAAAAAGATTAGAGGGTGATTTACAAGTTGCAATTACACCTTTGCGATTTCTATTTTGCAATTCAACCAACATATGCTACCCTCAATCTTACATGGTAGCTTATACTTGAGAAATGTGGTGCGGAATATAAAACAAAAAAAAAACTTCAATCCACACCTAATCTAAACCTCATCAGTAGCAAAATTGCAAAAAAAGAACCTAATTTGGTATTCAGCTTTGGTTAACCACAAAGAACAAAACGGTTGTTCACTATTATCCTCCAGAAATTTTTAAGTCGCTTCAAAAGAAGCGAGCTGCATTTCTAATAACAATATTTTGCATTTTTATTCTAAAAATCCACAAAAAAAAGGAGTAAAATTAATGAAACTAAGGAGGAAGAAAGGGGAGAAAAAACACCATCTTACCATGAGAGTTAAATTCAATCCATTTCGGACGGAGAAATGGAGAAAATTTGATTTAATTTCCTCATATCATTCTCTTTTCCTCTTCCTCCTATACCCCTTCTTTTTATATTCTATTTTTTTATTTTTTTATTTTTTTATTTTGCAATTTCATTTGGATACGTAATAATCTTTTTTTCCTTCCATTTATGCTCAAACCGATTACTTTTCAGCCCTAAGCTTTTCAAAAATATTGTGAACAAGAGCTTGAGGTAAAATTTGTTTAATCAAAAATTTATGCTTTTGGTAATTAAAATTTTAACGGAGAATCAGGTGTAATGTAAAAGTTTTCTTAACGGAAGAGGGGCGGAAATGCCTTGATATTCAGTTAGTCCTTAACAAAGTTTTGATTTTTTAATTTGCTTTTAGTTTCACCATTATGAGCACTTACTAATGCATTCTGAATTATTTACAAATGTATTACAGCTTAAGTAGTTGACCGGAACTAATTCCAACTCCCGCGCAGCATTAAATGGTTTGCGCGTTTTATTGGGTGAAATCATTAAGATATTTAAAAGGATCTCGAGTTGTTAAATGTGCTCTTCGACATAGGTAATGAGATTAAGTTACAGTAACTTATAAATCAATGTTGCCGAAAGAGAACTGATTGCTCATTTCAACGGTTCATCAGAGTTTGTTGTTAAAGTAGCGAAACTAACCAATCCATTGCATCACCTTAAATTGGATTGCAACCATGTTTCAAGAACTTGATGGGCACTTTAAGAAGACCAAGGTGCAACTGGACATTTATTATTTCCAACATGCACTTCTATAGGTTTCCAGCAATAATTTATTTTTAGTGTTGGCGACATTACTTTTTCCTTACTTACACATAAGGGAAAACGCATGCTCGCATGACCTTACACTTTAACATCGATCTGTCACGGAGTCGCCGCCATTTCTAATGTAGTCAATAGCGTCATGCTGTTTATAAGAAAATTGCTCCTAATGATCCATTGTTTATATAAATGATGTGAAGATAAATTTACTTTAAAAGTGATCATTAATTGAATACAACGCTTAATAATTGGTTTTAATTTATTTTCAATTTATTTTCTTCTTCGAATTATGATATTAGAATTCAGCAAACTGGTTATTATTCTAGCCATTGAGGCGAGTACAATTTAAAAACATTTTCTCAAGTGATTTTCAGCATCACTTGATTACTGTTTACTCATGTACTTATTATAAAAGTAATTTTAAAACAACTATTTAATTAATAATAAACTTACAGAAATACATCAATTGACTTCAATAATTTTGTTCATTGTACTATTTAATATTTTATTGTTAATATGAAGAATATTTTCGGTAAATACTATTTCGTGTAATTCTCCGACGTTTAGCAACCGTTTATTACTGGTTTTAACTCAACGTGAAATGTTGGACGTTACGATTTAAGGAGACAAAAAAATGCTAACCAAAAAGAATAAAAGCGTGTTGTTGTATACGAAATAGCACTTTGGGCGAAAATATTGTCCGTAGTAAAAGAATAGATATATTATTTAATAACAATAAATAGTAGCTAGAGTGTAACCGTGGTTTTTGTAGCCTTTCACGGTTTTACAACCTGTGAAAACCAAAAGGCTACAATCTCTATTTTATTTTAATACGTATAAATACTATTATACGTTCCTCAATTTGTAATGATGATTCAGCGCATCAGCGATTCTTAGAAATTCGCATGTCTGGCTTTTATTTATAATAATAAAAAAAAATGGTCTGCCGTTATATTTTATTCCGTTCCAACTGTGCAGTACATTATGGGCTTTTGTTTGCCTTCTAGACAGATTATCCATGAAATTCCATGGGAATTGTTTCGAGATCCCAACCAAAATTTAAATTTTTACATTTTGTTATATTTATGAGTTTATGTTAAGGCTAACCTTGGAGATGCTTTATGGACCTGATAAAAAATGAACAACTTGCCAGTCTCCTTTCTTATTTATTCTTAACCCACAAAAATACATGGGAATTGGGAATAACAGCACATCTCAGTTGCCGTCGATGAAATTTTAGTTCTGCAATGTCTTGCAGAGCCAAAATTTGACACAAACCTCTTCAACGCAACGTTTAGCTTTAGGAGCATTAATTTTAATTTTTCGTTTGTTTTATTGAATAAACCTTGACGCAGTGGCACACACAGGGGTGCATTTGAACCT
Organism: Stenotaenia linearis; assembly: GCA_034700445.1. Classification (NCBI taxonomy): domain Eukaryota; kingdom Metazoa; phylum Arthropoda; class Chilopoda; order Geophilomorpha; family Geophilidae; genus Stenotaenia; species Stenotaenia linearis. The sequence continues at coordinate 8,038 of JAQIXT010001144.1, read as the reverse complement.
CTCAAGAACCTCTAACTTTCCACTCCAAGTAAGAATTTATTTTAAATAATTTACCTCTTATTTATTATTGTACATCGGTATGACGATAAATAACAATTTTAATTTTCAAAAAATAATGCTTTGCCCCAAAACTGACTTCTTGGCAGCATAACAAAAATTTGCCACTAAGTGCACAAGAATGAGTCAATTTGAGTATATTGATATACAATTAACTTTTACTATAACCCGAAGGAGATTTTTGTGAAGTCAGAACTCTCACATTCTCCTCGCGAAATTCAATTTCGGCTTTGTAATTGAAATTGCATTGTTTATATTTGTTTTTTATAATTTTAGTATTATATGTCGCACTGGAAATTGTGGGAACCCGCTCACATTTTTTCTTGTAATTAAATTTTTTTATTTTATATTTTTTTTTGTATTTCTAAATAATTAAATTAACTCGTGTATTTTGTTTCCTCTTTTTTTGCTATTTGAAGTTTGAACTTTTCCCAAACTAAATTCACCAACTAATTATACAATTTTAGAAAATTTCCGAACAAAATCCTTCTTAGCATATAAATAATATTAATAAAATGACATCGAGATGTCTGAACGCATGCATCATTCGATTTCATATGTCACTTGCTTCTCATCAACAGATAGAATCCTATAGGTATTGTCAGGAAACAAAGTTATCAGTTTATCACGGTCCTTTTCACCTCTATTACACATCACTGACAGCCCATGTACGTGCACCGTTGAAGTTTCAGTTTTGAATTTCAAATTTTCAATATTACCATCAGCTGCATTTAGCCCTCGACGCCACCTCCCAAACATCTCAGACTGCAAGAATCTAAAGAAATCTGACAAGTTTGGCGTTTCAACATCACACCTCGAGGCACTGACAATTCTGACCCCTTCTAGTACAGGTCAGTGGAGGCTGCCAGCCACTGAGAATATCATATAAATCACAGGGGATGAGATGAGGCACATCAGCTTATCTCGTTGCAAGTTTCAAACTTCACCGACGAGATAATAAGGAAGCCACTTCCAGGATCATCTAACATCATCCTCTTGAGAAATAAGGCCCGACATCTTTGCACAATTTTATTCTCAAGACGTTTCCTTACTAGTTTCTCGCCTTCTTCATTTCACTCACAATTTTTTTTACTTCTCCTTATTCAAAACTTTTCTCGCTTTCAACCTAATTTTTAACCGCAGCATTTGAATTTTAAAACATTTCCACCGGTAAATACAATTCACTGTATTTTTGCTCCAATTTCTAAGATGGAGGCAAGAAAATAAAACTTTTCAGGCATTAAAAATTTACAAATTCCAATTATAACGTTCTTAATATCATCCATCTTTAATTTTTCAAAAGAAAATAAAAAAAAACTGCTTCTATTTTTTCATCGTCTTTTTATTTTTCTTTAATTTAAAATTAAAACTCAAGAAAAAAATTGCCCACATATTAATAAATCTACTTCCAACTCTTTTCTCTCATTATTTATTCCACCATTTTTTATAGCATTACCTTCAACTTGTGCACACGTCTTTCCAATCCTTTCATCATGCATTTCCAGCGAATTTAATTAAAGCAGAGAATATAATTCCCAAAAAAGTGGAAAAATAAAAAAATTTTTATTCCGACAAAATTCATTTTCGACATTAGAAAATGAAAATGAATTAAATGCAAAAAATTCCAGCCATTATTTCACTTTTGACCCTTTATCCTTTGCTTATTAGGATATTCACACATTCGATTACATTCGATTCCTTTCGTTTGAAGTTAGAAAACGAAGGCTAATCTGATTTTTCACGCCTCCATTCCGTATTCCCATAACCCTTGGGGAACAAGTAGAGATAGAGATTTCTTTTTTTTCTTTTCTTGCGCCATTTTACTATTCAGTTGGCGTCTCTGCTCTCCTTCGTTCGCCCCTGGGCCATTCACCCTTCAATGAATCTTCTCCCTTCCTTTCCCTCAAAAACCACAAGGGATTCTTGAAGATTTGACGTCACTGGATATTTTTTCTTTTAATATTAAAGATGTAATGTGTGTTAAACGAATAAAATTTCATACCCCCTTTAGAAATCATTTCCGTCAAATTTATCCGATATTTAAATGTGAGCTATAAAATTAACGAACCGTTAATCCAATAATTTAATTCTACCTTTTTGTTTAACCGCTCAGAGACTCATAATTGATTATTGTTTACGCGCGAGTTGGAACAATTACAATTTACAATTTGAATATTTCAATGTAACAATTACAATTCAAAATTAAAAATTGTTACAAATTATAATTATAATAATAATTTAAATTTTTTCTATTTTTGTGCACCTTTTTCTCCAACTTTTATTTTGAATTGTCATACCCCATGACAATAATTTACCCTTCAGTTGTTAATCAAACCCTCTGCTTTCTTAACATGACTTGCAATTCCAGATCCCAAGACGAATACTTATAGTAAAAAAAAAAACTCCAATTCTTGTCAATGTTTGCTGATTTTCTAAGCTCCCATCTGAAAAATGTATCCCGGTTGGCTGGACCCCTTTACATCAGCAGTCCCCCGAGCAATTGCCCTCTTTGCCCCTCTATCAGCAGTCCTGTGTGTGATTGGCTGTTGAACTGAGATAAATCATGAGTAGCTCAAAAGCCGTTCCTTCTCGAGCTCAAATTTGACCCATCATGGCAGACAATAAGAGTTAACTGTTTCCAGATTCTTAACTTAGAAAGAGATTGAAAAGGACTTACCGTATGAACACATTTCATGCTGGGATTAATGAAATCCAATCCTCTATCTCCATTTCCACTGAAACAATGCTGGATATTTTTAGTAAACTGTCTGTGAATGGCCCTCAACGAATACACGCACAAAGCAGATCTTGCACTTGCCCTGTCATACACATCACTGTCGTTTTTACTTTGGGAAAAGACCGCGTAAAGCACATCGTCTTGCGCCGAGACCCCCAACTCATTGGCTAACTCTGAACCCGGGTTTCCTAGAAAGGCAGCCTGGACCAAGTTATAGTCCACGTTATCCGATCGACACTCGATCGGGATCTCGGAGTACGAGTAGTAATCGGGATCCTTGTGACAGATACGAATCAACTTCGACATAAACGGATACTGGTTCTCTATCGACCGCTTTTGAGTCGTAAGAAAATAACTGAAACCTCGTGAATGAAAACCGTAAATGTAATTAATCGGGTATCGTTCTCTGGCCAACGTGTTCACCAGTATCCTCGTTGCTGTCGTCACGGATGCGGCCGCGATGCTCAACATCTTTCCGGGTTCCAGACTCCGGCTGCATACCGCGGGCACGTCTGTCCGGTAGGGTCCGTTTCCGGTGTAGCTGACGCCGACGTACAACACGTGGCTGGTCGGCGGGTTCGGCGGACCGGGCGCGATGAAAGCGACGGTCGAGGCGGTGCCATTGTTGGCGGCCACCGGTTCGTTGACTATTGGGTCGGTGACGGAAATGTTGCTGAGTTTGCGAATGACGCAAAGTCCTTGGAATAAACTGCCGCACGTGATGAGTCGCCCTTGAATGTAGTCGATGACGAGCACTTTGTTGACGTTGTCGGTGGGTTTTGTCACTATCGAGGGACATTCTCGCGTGACGGGACAGTCCGGACTGTCTTCTTGGGGGCCCGTTCTTTCGGCCACTTCCAACTCGAGGTTGGGAAGAAGTTGGTAGATCCAATTAACCGCTCCGATGAACACTCTGCCCGAATTGCGGTCGATAGTCAACCGATTGAATTTGCTCGTTTCCGTCTCTGATCTTGTAAAGTTGACTACGGATGCACTCACTTGATGCACTGTAGTCACTAACAAGAACAGAACGGTCACTGCACACGGTGTTAGTAGACAACGCCGTCTTTTTTCTCGTTTCTTCATCTTTAAATACACGAAACTACCAAATTACACCTGCAAATACAAAAAAAAACATTAATGTTTTTTAATAAAAAAATAATAAAAAACAATAAAATATTTTTATTATTTAATAAAAATTAAGGGAAAAAAAAAACTCATCGTCCGTAAAATTGCAGCTCATTTACAACGGGATTCCGTCAACTCGAGTGAGAGTGACACTAGTCAAAATGGACAAGCATCAGTTTGTGCCATTAACACAACCTGTGAGGATTAACTAGGGATTAAGGGAGAAGCTTAACACTAGAAAATAACAAGTTACACTCGACTCGTGCGCACTCCATGTTTGCGAATAACTCTGGGATTATCAGCCACAATAGGAAAGTCACTGCCAGCGCAAGACACTCACTCTCTCGCTCCATTCCGCTCTAAGTCAATCTTCATCCGCTAATATTTATAAGATTAGCTAAGATAAACTCAAGAAAAGAAGCCTCCGAGAAAGATGAGAGCACAAAATGCGTGTTCACTGCCACATTTCTCCTCGAGTTTCTGTTAAAGGCTGCAAAAATCCCTCAGGATTTCGCATTTATAAAATTACCCACTGACTTGCCAATTAGCTAACAGGCCTTCTTTACTAAAGTCTAAGACGAGATCATCTTACCCTTCTAAGTCTGTGTAATTAGAGAAATTTGAAAGTTTATATTTTTTTTAAAATATAAGAATCGTTCAAACTATTCTACTGTCTTAAGCCTTTCGCTCAATCTGTATTTGTCTAATTAAGTGTCACTCTTGACTTTTTCTTAATGGACACGCCACTTTCTGTCGTCAAGATGTGGAGAAGAGAAAAAAAAATCAAGTTGGTCAATTTACTTTAATGGACTCTTGTTTGTATTGTATTTCTCGCATTTCTTTTAATTATTCCTATTGATCATTCGAGTTTAAATATCGAAAACTCGTCGTGCAATTTTCCATATCGTTAACTTTTAAATGTTGCTTTTCTAATCACGTTCAACTTTATTGCAGTGTATAATTATTAAATCAAATTATAATTTCAATGGCTAATAAATGAGAAATTTCTAAAGAGATCATGGCCTTAATGTCAAAACGCTAGTCAAACAAGCAAATTAGGCCCTTAATGCCACCGAAATAATACAGACTCTCTTATTAAATTTCATAAACATTAATATCATAACAGGAAAAAAATTACGTATTAAAAAAAATAATAATCTGCTTACTTTTCCCTTGTGGCAAAATCGTGATTCAACATAACAAGACCCTAATTAATTATCCTCCTGTTACAGCAGAAAAACACGCTCATCCATATTTTTCATCGTGATAAATAAATAGAATGTATCTCGGATGATGTGCGGGGAGAAAAAAGGAATTGTATCTGATGTGACAACGAAAACAAAGCATCAACCCTTTAGCCACAATTCCCATTGCAGCGTAGTGCAATAAATGAAAAGGGACAGAATTTATCTCTGGTATCTAATGAAAATTGTAGGCTTCCAATCACAGTTGGCCATCTTGTATTGGGCAACACTGATTGCACTTGCTTCCACCATCTTTCCCACAAACTGTTAATTGTGTTGTTCATGTAACAGCTGTTAGTTCATCTTGTACCTGACCTCTAGTGGTGATTGGGTTGAGACCAAGTTGAAAGGCTGAGCCCCTCGACAAGCATTTAAAACAGGTTAGCTCACCTATCCCGTTATAAATTACTGTCCGAATGGTATAATGCAACGGGTTGTTACGTTTAATATAAATTTAAGGGGAATTGCCAAAATTAAGATTCGCATTACCTTCATTTAAAACAATTTTCTATAAATAATTCATATTTACTAAATCTGCAAGTAAAATGTTAAATTAAAGCACGGTAAACAATAGTTTTTTTTTTCATTCTTGACACTAATGGGGTTCAGCCAGCAGTGAGAGACTGAAAACCAAAGCTGCCCCTTGTAGCATGAAAGCCCGCAATGCTCCTCCAAATACTTTGTCCATCTAAGCTGCCCCTTGCAGCATGAAAGCCCGCAATGCAAGCATTGTTGTATTGTAGGTATCTACAACAAAAATGAGCCGAGTAGTAAATAAATCAGTTTTTAGCTATTAATTCTCACGATTCTGCATGAATAACTGTGATAATTACGAGGCTAATTCATGCCTGTAAATACAAACTTCCACCCTTTGCTTGAGTTAAGGTTTTTATTACGCCAAAACCAACACATCAATCTTTTTCTGGGTTAAAATGAATGTGTACTTTATATGGTAATCAGGAAAAGTTAGTTGCACTGCAATCTTAAGAATCTATAAAATTAAGCGCCAAAATATAAAAAAAAGTTTAATAATTTTCTTCGAGTTTATTCGAGTTTGAAGCAGACATTCGAAAATGCTTTTATTCCGAGGGGAAAAATATCGAAAACAACATGCAACATTTGGAATAGAAAACCGGAAATAGAGTTCTTTTGCTCTTGCTCCCTTTAACCATTTCAACATTGAATTTGCCTAGCCGACACCTGTTGGTTCGTGCAAGAAATAGGGGTTGGGTTTTCTCCATCTGCACACAGAATATTGATTAGCGAATTATCAACTTGGGTCTGCTCTGCTTCCGTCTCTTTCGAGCCCCCTACCGCCGAGCAACGAACAAAGTCAACGACCGGCGCATGCGCACAACACGACCTACCCTTAGCCCGCCCTCTGGGAGCAACCTAAGAAAAACAGGAGACGTTTCATTTCAACGCACCTGAAATGCGCAGGGAAGCGCAACTAACGCCACTCAAAAATCTTCAAAAATAAAAGAAAAAACAAAAAATTTTAATTTTTAAATTTTTTTTTAAAAATTCAAATTCTAAATAATAAAACATCTAATTTAATACCAAACATAAAACTGCATTTTAAATTTTTTAAATTTTTTTTCCCAAATAAAAAAAAAAATAAATTGCCGCCATCTTAATAATATTGCTATCAACGTAAAAAGCGAGGCAGAAAATACCTTCTCCTGGGTCTTGTCATCATCAACATAAAACGAATATTACATACGATAAAACACCTCTTACCACATCACTGAGCACACACGTGATGCCAATTTCGTTCCTTCTTTCGTGCAATTTACCAAAAAGATTTCTTCAACGCAAAACGAGAGAAATTCCTCACATACCGCACACTCACAATATTCTGCATATTCCCTGCAAAACCGGCTTACGTTGAACCAACAATTCCGCCATCCGCATCCACTTTTAACCCGATCGAATAAAAAGACATCAATAAAACACTTTTTCTTAGAAATAAAACACGGCGCGCAACATTGTCTGCTTATTATTTACATTTATCGATCACTGCAATATCCCAATCCCCACCGCCGCAAATGCATTAAATATCAATAGGTTAGGTCATCAATATAAGAAAGATGGATGACATCAGCCTGTATAAATCTAAAATTGTCTCCCCCCACTGCAAAACTCGACACAATCCCCTCGCAAAATGTTGTTTGATGTTTCCTCCCGCGTAATGAAGTATCAAAATATTTATTGGTGACTCACCAATCACTCGGGGTCATCAACGTTACATCACCTGGAGAATTGAATATTAAATTCATATGAAGGGGAATTGAAAAAAATGGGGGAGGAGGGGGAAAAACGTGGGGGAGGAAAAGGAAATGATGAACATGTGACAAGATTCTTTCATTCTCGCATGAGGTCTCTGTCTGCGCATTATTGACCTCATAAATTCACACTGACCACAATACAAGTTGAGTGCCCGCAGCTATCAGCTAGAAAAATATAGCTAAATGTCAGGCTAACCCTATTGACAATTTATTACAAAAATAATGATGTCACCTAAGTTGGTCCCTTTCCCTTCTCTATAATTTTCCACAAACGACGTCCCTCCCCTCTGTTTGGAAAAAAGTTTCTGGTAGAGGCAAATCATATTACCGTTTCGTGAGCTATTAGCCAATTGAAAAGGGTACTACCTGAATAGCTGCTTAGCTAATTGGCACAGCTGTCCCTACAGCTTAATCAAACATTATTTTCACGATTAAAATAGATAAATTATTTCCATGTGTGTAAATGACATTATACTGTCTACAAGCCAAGTACTTAGGGCTGTGAATGTGGATAGAGTAGGGTGATAAAAGATCAAGAGTGATAGCCAGTGTTGAGTCAGGTCTTTGACTGTGTGATTTCACTG
>JAQIXT010001143.1:0-18480 GCA_034700445.1 Stenotaenia linearis | reverse complement strand
CTTGAATTGGGCTGTGGGTTAAAAGTGTTAGATAATGTAATTTCAACTTCTTTTTTCGAATAAACTTACGTGTTTCTCTCACCCTGTATATCTACTATACTTCTCATATTGTTGAAATATACTTCCAACATACCAATATTTATATCTAATACATATTTTATAACGTTTAAATATTTTTTCAATATATAAAAAGGTTCAATTTTGTTATATTAAATATATTTAAAATATTTAATCTGCAGAAATATTTGCCCATTCGATGTGGAACTTTCTATTTATAACTTCCATTAGAATCTTATTACGACTACAAACAAACCATAAACAAACTCCAAGTCTGTTAAAATCTCTCTGCAATATCTTTATCCACACCAATCGATTATTCTAATTACTTTCAATAAATCAAAATACCCATTAATCATCTACCTCACCAGTAGTCATTAAGCACGCTTGTTTACATTTTCTCGTAAAACCGTTGCCGATAAAGCGCAAAGCCGTTACCAATTTGTCCATTGTCTCAGCGACGTTTTGCCAAAACCCCAGTCGAGAAATTTTTGTCATCAACTTGATGTGTTTCGTATCGTCGTCTCCATTGATCCAGACCCAAGTTTTGTTATCAGTGTGTATTCACACGAGGACCTCTGAACCTCGTATTCATTCACTATTAGTGCCTATAAAAACAAAGATAGCGAAGAAGGGGCGAAGCGACGCGACGACTTTTGTGGTCACGCATCCAATCTTGACACGTGCCACCAGGGGAAGCCGTGCTGAGCTTGAGGGATGGCGGATTAATCAATGGCACCGACTCTTATTGGTCCATAAGACGGAAGACGATTGCGGGCCGACTCCTCCATCTCGGTGGACAATGTCCACTTCACACAAAAGGAAATGGAGTGAGAGGAAATAGCCAGACATGGAACTATGTGATTTACTCTATTACAAAACCCCAGACAAGTACAATTGCTTGTTGCATTCACTCACAGATAACATGTTGCTCTCGAAAATAAACACAGATCACGTCTGGAGATAATTTCAATAAACATTCCCGCGCATGTTGTCACCAAGAAGTTTTCTAAATGCATGAATGTTGTAGTGCAAATTGGCTTAATTGGTAAATAATTGCTTTAAACTGTCACACTTCTGCGACTGGAAGCGACAAAATCCCTTTTAATGACAACCTTTGCATGTTTCTCAAACGAGCAATATTCTCTTGTCTCACAAACACAAACTCAATAGACTGTTGTGTCTTGCTGTACAAAATACGTCACAGTCAAAGCAGCTTCTGACTGTAAATCCATAGACACAGGTTGTCGTTAACAACCGACTAATAAATAAAGTTTTTATTTCATTCTTCCAAACATTTGATCCTACATTTAGAATGGAAATCCAAACTAATGAGTAAACTGCAAAACAGACAAGAGTACAATTGTACTGATTTTATTGTTGAACTTCCAAAGGCTTGGTTAATGCACTTTGCTGTTGTCATTCGAGTTTTAAAAAAAGTTCCTTCAAAACAAGTTTTTCTAATACCCTTTTTACACAATCATTTATAACAATAAATGAACTGGAGACTTTCAAGAACCAAGGACACCAAAAACCAGAGGAAGATCAATGGTTGACCACACTTGGCGCACTTGAAACTGAAATTTTAATGCAATCCATTGGAAATCTCGACGAAACGAGCAAATGTTGATAAACAACAAATCAATTCCCATCCTAATTCAAATCCAAGAGCTCTAGACAAGGTCGGCTTGGTCAAGTTGTAGCATCGATCAACATCCCTTCGAGCACACGTTCTCGAGTAACAACAAGATTGATTCGCTTTTAAGAGAAATGCAACAAGAGTTGCAGCCAACCAACCTAAAAACAACTGGCAATTGCACTCCAACGCCGAGACCGAAGGCGTGGCCGGTTTAAACGTTGCGAATTACGATTTTAACACTTTACGAGCACGAAGCGGGCACATGGGTAATGAGAAACATACACGCCAAGAAATTAAAATCCCATTTGCAAGCTGGACTAACAAACGTTGCCCAATTGTGAGATAAAAGATGCACAGTGGAGGACAATTGGCAGACATGTTTACGAATCGGGCGGCAAGATGCTCGTAAACATAACATAAATCAAGAAAAGTGATAAGCAAGTGTCATTGGATTTCGGCCGTTCCCACTGTCACCACCGTTATTCTGCGGCTGATCGAGAACACGGGAGAGAACCGACATGCATTGCTCTGACATTGATTGAGATACACGTTCCTGGGTTAAAGTTGACACGCATTCGAAGCTCCAACCTCAGTCGTGGCATGAGGAGTTCTCATAATGGACAACGACGTTGTCTGGGAGACGTGAAAGACGCCCACTCGCTGCGGACTCATCTCGATGGTGCGTGAGCCGGTAGAAAGTCTCCTGGGATTCGCCGGTCGATCCACGTGTTGAGTCGCAGAGGTGGAAAACAAATGGAAGGACAAACCTGTGCGGCCGTCAATTCGACATTCGATATCGATAAATTAGTTGTCAATAAGCGGAAAGTCTTATCCAAATACAACTTTCTTGACTTCCACCCACAGCCAATTGACCAGTCCGTGCATAATTAATCTTAGTGCAACCTCTTCGACAAATCTATAATTCAATGCAATCTATTGGCAACAAACAGACCAATCAACAAACTGTAAACTTCAATAACAATACAACAAAACAAACTTTAATTTCAAATAACAGTTGTTACAACAACCAAAACAATACACCAACAGACATTACACTATTTTACAAACAAACAAGTTTACCTTATTGCGATTACCAAGCAACATAATCAGCAACATCATTAAATAGAAGTATGCCAAGACCTTCGACCCAAGGATAACAACAATGCTCTTTGTATTGTGGCTTTCTCGAGGATTAAAGTATTATTCAGTTGCAGCAATGCATTGTGTAGGAAGTTTTGAGTATCTCCCAGCAAAATTCAAGAGAAATATGATAGCAGCTGCTCTTGTGGTTTATCAAGCTTGTCAATTTAGTTAGATGGTGCTGTGCAAGAGAGATGTAAACATGTTGTTTAAAGCCGAATTAAAATTCTCAGTTTCATTTCTGACAGAAATTAAGGTCAGATCCAACTTCTAACTTTCACTTTATTTCATTAAAGACATTTTCCTTTCTCTTCTCTTTGATTATGCTGGAGACTTGAGTCTTGTCCTACCGATCTCTAACTTCTCAGCAGGTAATTGCATTTGCATTTTGTATTACAGAGTAAGCCTGCAATCCTCATGTTAGTGCGTGTAATTCTTCAGACACCACATGCAACACTTCGTCCTCGCACCACAAAGCAACACGTCTTCGACAACGAATTTACACTTACGAGCACTCGTAGACACTTTACTAAAAAAAGTCTACAGATTATCTACAGTTTTTTGGCCAATCTACAGATTGTCTACAGTTTCTTCGCAAAATCTTCAGCTTATTTACATCTTTAAACTGATTCTAAAGAAAAATTGTATACATTAAAGTGTCTCGCGTTAAATGCGCCTTCGCACGCCTTATTAGATGAACCTTGGAGACAACACAACCGAGTAACTGAAGAAAATAGATTGAATGCAGCAGAAATGAAGTTGAACCAAACAGATGAAGCCACATTCAAAATGATCTGCTGAAAGATATGTGAAACCAGAACCAGCGTTCACTCCTTCGCTGCGATCATCGCTGTGGCAGAGATAAGTAGGTGATTGCTATGAATAGAATACATAAACACAATGCAGGAGCTAAAATCTGGCTGTAAATAACTTGTTGTATATCAAAGGGGACATTTCTCTCTTGATTTATGGCCACTTTTTAAGGCTTCCTAGTCCGACCCACAAAATCCCACCACTTGCCTCGCATGCTGACAGCTTTTTCCCCACTCCTCAACAGCCATTTCCCTTTCTATCTATCCCAGTAGGATATAAGGACAAGTAGACGGTGACTTGCTTCTCCGCTGGTAACACAGAAGCGATCACAGTTCATGACTACCAATTGCAGGCACTTCATCACTCATTCTTTTGACCTTAGTAAGTTTTTTGCACCGGCAAATCCAGTTAATAGGGCAGGCTTTTACCTAGACACTTGAACTGCACATCAATTTTGGAAAAAAGTGAGTTTAAAGTGCAATATAGTAAAAAAAGGCAAAGGACTGAAGGCAGACTGACAGATAAAAATGGAAGTGACTAGTTTCGCATTCACAGCCGAACCAGAAAAGCCGTCATGTTTTAGCATTCCGAATGTTAAAGTGGCATGGAGATGTCATTATGAGACGGAAAAAATTGTTGAAATGAAAAGAAGTTGTAAACTGAACTTGAATTTAAGAGAAAACAGAAATTCATTAGGAATGTAAAAGTTTAAGTGAAAACAGCAGAAATAATTTTCTAATTCAGTAAATTGACGGTTAGCTTTTAATAAAAATATTATAATGATTAGTGTTATATAAGTTATTACGGTGATTACAAGATGCAGGTTTTGTTTTGCGCAAACTCGCCGATATAAAGTTTGCGGAAAACAAAATTTGTCTTATAACTTATAAATATCACGTTAAATTTAAGTTAGATTTATAATTAACATGGAATTTGTAAGTTATAAGACATGAGTTTTGTTCTCCGCAAACTCTCAGTTGTGACTTTTCTTACAGTAAATTCTGACAAGAAATTGAATTATTTTTGTGATTTTGCAAAAACATCTTACAAAATCTTACAAGAAATAAAATCCCAAAAGAAATTAGTGTAAAAAAAGTCACAATGTCTTACAGTACTCCTATAAGTCATGTTTTTTTACATCGGCTAAGAGCCAGTTGACATCTCATAGCCGATCCATTCTCTTGCTGCACTTATAGTTCTACACTGTCACATTATTTATTTACCACCCAATTCAAAAACTATTGTAAATTTTTTCTTTTACTATGACCTTAGTGACTTTAACGTTTTATCTTAACGTTCAAATTAATTGACTCACTTTAACAAATATACATTTTTGAAAAACACCGCAAAAAATCATCTTTACAAATGTAAAGTCAATAAAGTCATTGTAAAGGATACCTTTACAATAAAAAAAAAAAACTTTTAACGCAAAGGTATCCTTTACAAAGGTAAAAAATAATGTAAAGTTAACTTTCACATTAATGTTACATAGATTATCAAGTTTTGTTTAATGTAAAGTTGATTTTTTTGCGTGAACAACAACAGAAATTGCATAATTTCAACTGAAATCCCCAGACATAAACATTAAAATAAAAGTCACTCTCACTTATCCTGTCATTTATTAAACACCACTTAATTGTCCTGTGAAATTTTATTAACAGGATTACACGACATGCTTCTTGATTATGACCTGTCAATCTTATCATTTTGATATACAGTGTGTGTTATTTCCTGTAACAAATCTATCAACTGTACAGTTCACCTGACCTCACCTCACTCTCTTCCAAGTCAACAATGTGATAAGAAAAGGCAAACACTTTTTATGACTTTTACTGCAAAATACACCTTTCTATACACGCCAACCCAACTTTCTCTATACCTTCTTTATCATACACATCTCATTCAGCTTATAATGGCTTGCAAGTTTTGATTTCCTTCAACAACCTGATAAAAAATGTAGCAAACTCTCGAGTGTTGAAAAATCTCAGAGTGCCGCATTTGCTACATCCTCCATAAATTGTCGGATCGATAAGTGGACAGGAAGTGTGGTCGATATTTGTCATTTTAAGTAAATCCGAAGACATTATCCTTCGGTAACATTCCATAAATATAACTGCATTTGAGAATTGAGGTATGCAAGAGAGAATTTGAAATTGTTTCTAAGAAAATATGTGTTGGCATAACAACATTGTTAAATTAACTGAATTCACCTGCTAATGTTGAGCTTAATGAAAGTCTTGAATGGCCCCAAGGCATAGTTGTCATACTGTCTTTGTGTACTGGTTATGATCAATATTGATGGAATAGAAGTTAAATAGAAGTTAAAGAAAGGAGAAAGTTTGTGGTATGGGAATGGTATGTTTTTGTTTTGTTTTTGATGGGAAGCAACTGGAAACAATTGATTTAGCCTGTGGTGTAGCCGGAATTGGTGAAAAGAGAACATTCTTGGTTAACTTTGTCAATTTTCCAGTGATACCTGAATTGTATTGTGAGAATTCAGTGTTTCATTATCTTTCATACCGAAACCTATGCCTCTCTTTAGCTGTGAAACTGATAAAAAGTTTGTCAATGAAATATGTGTAGCAATCATTACTTAATCCTCTCTTAGCTCGCCTTTGTGTAGTCCCCTTTACACTATGCTCTGTAAGAACTATTTTAATTAAAGGAGCACTTTGAAAAACCCATTGCCTAAGAGAAACCGTGATATCATTTACAATATTTTTATTTTAAATAAATTTATCTTAACAGTAATTCATTTCCAGAAATGATAGTTCCATTTCCTTTTTTACCTAATTATACATTGAAGAGACCATTATCAGCTTTGAAAGTTAGTTATTATTACACAATACTCTCAGTTTTTATGAAAATCTATTGTTTATTAATTGTTCTATACAAGAATTTAAAAAATGCCTGGTTTTCATGTCAATATCTTCATTTCATATGGACTTGGCAGAGAAATTCCCCTCAGCACAGTCTAAGTGATAGTTACTTACTCTTGAACAAACTTCTCAATAATAAGCCACTTCTGCAATATCCAGTCAATGTCTTCAGCACCATTTTGACACCATTCCAACTTCTGGGGCATTTTTTGGGGAATTATTTTTCTTCTAGTGATTGAGGCCAAAAGAGGTGACCATGAGTCAACTTTTCATTTTCACTCAAGCAATGAAAAATAAAAAGTGGAGAAAGTAATGAGACTTGGAAGTATGAGATGTGCCAATTGAATTAAACTGATCCAGAGGGAAGACAACTAGAAAGGAAGGGACTGTCTTGAGGGAGCCCTTCTCATTGATGGCTTCGTTCTAAAACTTGGATCTGACAATTCCCAACTTTCTTCTTCCCACAAAAGTGGAGCAGAAATACAAAGGACAGAAAAAATGTCCAATGTCCATCTCATGTCCATACACATGGAAACTTGGCATTTAGGTGGTTTCCGTCCACCACACACTGTTCCCCTGCACTTCCTGATTTCATCGCACTGGTCAGTTCTCCTCTCTCAGCCTTTCCTTTGCCAAAAAGACGGTAGACTGCAAGGTTTCCATCAGCTCCCATGAGACTGTCTCATTTGAATTGCAAAAAACCCATCACAAACATTCCTTTGCCGTGGATGCGTCATTGACAAAGCCTTTCTCTGCTCTTTGTTCACCAAAAGATGAGCGAGAGGAAGATAAGAGGCAGTGCTGCTACTTCTCATTCATACGCAAACAGTGAAATAATAAAGTGTTGATGGGGAGAGATAAAGACACGGCTCTGTAGTACAAATAATTTATTTAACCGTTTTACTTTTTCAATGTTCTTTGCCATCGGTGATGGGTTTTTCGCTCGACGTGTAGTTTTCTTGCAAATGAATGTGAAGGGTTGATCCGTGGGGAGTGGCGAGTTGGTCAGAATTGATCCGTGCTGACTTGCAGGGGTGAGGTTGACCCGGATTGCAGACCCAGTCTCGTGTTGTGTCGATGTTGGGACTTACCACCCCAAAGTTGTTTTTGACGCGTCGGTCCACGAATAACGGTATGGTGTAACTTTAATTGGTGTCGTGTCTGTCAAGTCGATCGTATGATCGGTACAAGAAGAAGAACCAATATCAAGTTTTCTAGTTGAGAAAACTGCACGCAATCTGACTAAACAAAATTGTAGCCACTTTTGAATTTTCTTAAATCATCACTAGGTGCATTCAAAGTTAAAATGATTAATAATAATCTGATTATGTTGATTCTTGGATATAATCATAATCAGATTTTACTTGTGAACAACTTAGATTAATCAGTAATCAGTTTAAAAAAAATTTGGTTTGCACATGCTCAGTAAGAGCCAGTCACGACTAAACGATAACAATTTGTTGATCATAATTGTCAGGACTGTCGATCTAACTTGAAATCCAAGATGGCAGCCAATAATCTATTTGATAATCAAAATAATCCACACCTGATGTGGATTAATGTCTTCACACAGTTTCAAATTCTGTCAACTGCACCATTTCAGAAGATGTCTATATGATATATAAATTACCGGTATGTCTATAGTCTGTAACAAAATCATAAGACCATCCATAATTTTGACGACCAAACCACGCTAGATGAAATTGAGTAAACATATTAACTTCTAATGATTTATTATGTAGAAATATAACAAAAATAACTGAACATTTTTTTTTTGTGCACCATTAAAGTGAAAAGTCTAAAGAATCAATTCAAACATAACAATGATAATTATTTCAAGAAGTTCAACCACAAATAAATTTGAAATCTCTCGAATTCATCATCTGTAACTCCAAACTTTGAAATGAGCGAAGAAAATAATCAAATAACAATTCCCACCCGAAATTAAACGGCAAGAAAGCTGATTGTCCCATTTTCCTCTCAAATTTATATATATCCAAACTTTCTTAGCCTGCTTGCAGTCGTCATTTCTTATGTAGATTACATTTGCCTCGAGTTTCCCCGGTTCTTCTGTCGACTTCATTTGACACCGTAAAAGAAAAGTCAACTCGCCGATGATTTATTAACGTTGAAGAAAAGAAAAGCCGAGCGGACATGAAGGCGTTCACATATACTCATTTGAGCTTCTGTCACGGTTGATGGAACCATATTGGAACGAAGATAGACGACGATGCAAATTGCACGTAAAAAAGGAACGGAAAAAAATGGAAATGTATTGCGCTATGAAAAGGAGGAATAAAGAAAAGTGGAAAAAATAGCAACGATTGAATCAGTTTCAATTTGTTGCCATTTCAGTTTTATTTTAATGGGAATTCATTGAGTAATTGCGTTTAATTTGACACGTAAAACTGGAAATGACAATTAACCTCCTGTCAATCATCCCTGCACACAAATTCCAGTTGAGCTATGCTAATCATAACTGTAAGATGTAATAAATGTAGTAAATTCCAAATAGTTGTCAAGTTATTTTAATATAGATCCGAGTTTTACGTGTTTTGTCGTAAATTCCTTAATTAAACGCATTCCAATGTGTTTTACCATTAAAATCAATTGTACGTTATTAAGTGGGGGGAAAATTTCAACTCTCTATCTCCTCGTGGTTCCCCCTGGGTACTTCACTTAGTGTGATGCAAAAGACAGCTCTGGTATCTCCGATTGGGTTCGAGTCATGGTTTTTTATACTCTTGATTTTAGCGCGATTTTTCTTCTCGCTGTTGATTCGTAGATAGATTTTGGACGAATGTTAATATTAAGATTTGTGTAAATATTTTGATTTGTGTAAAATTTTTGTCTTGCGAGAAGCGGCTTCTTAAAGAAATATCCAATTCCTAAGTCCACACCAACTAACTAATTCCTCAAACTCTTTTCACATTTCTACTTTTTATTTTTTTCTGAATAATGTCCGTTCACTAATTTTGTTCAGACCAAGTGAGGAATCCATGGTTTTTAGAGGAAAGTTTTAAAAAGGAAAAACATCAGTTGCACGTGTCCACAAGAGGAACCTCTTGACTAGCATCAGCTGCTGCACACATTCCTGTCATTCCACACACATTCAGCCCTCAGATGTTGTAAGAAAACTTTACCCTTACCTCTATGAAATATTGCTAACTTACATCTGGTTATTCCAAACATCTAACACCGCTTTCTTTTAGCTACGAATAACACTGAAGGTGGTCTTTCATTCTTTTCACCTTGTGTGGACATAATTAGTTACACAAGTTGCAACGAATGCGACGGTTCAAACAGCTACAGATTACTAGGAATAACTAAACGCAAGTTCAGCAAGTTTCTTGAATATTATGTAACTTTCAACAGCAGTTGTAATACAAATTTCTTTTTTATTTTACAGTTTGTACACATACACCAGATAATAATTTTTATTTGGGATTTTTACGCTTTTTTAACGTGTATGTTTGATTCACAAAATTTTTATTTTTGTTGACTAAGCTTTTCGACAACTCTCGTTGTCATCATCAGGTCTCGAATGCATATTTCAACTATTCTGGTCTCTTATATACCAATGCATATTTCACATATTTCACGATTTACCGTATTTCATCGATTCTAAGACGCAGTCATTTTCGGGACTCAAAAAATGGAAAAAAACACGAGAACCCATTGTTCGGTACATCGATTCTTAGACGCACCCCTACTTTCGGAGTATTTAAATTGTCAAAAATGTGCGTCTTAGAATCGATAAAATAGGGTAAGAATTTCAATCTTTTTTTGTTAGCGGCGCATCGTTGACTTATCTAATAATAACCATAAACCTTTATTATAAACAAATTTTACTATAACCATATTGAGTCGAACTTAAATACTACGGAGTTATAAATTTTAATTACAATTTAAATTAAACATTGACAAACGTCAACCAATTACAATTTAATAAACTTCTCCGCACAAACGACTTCCATCGAAAAGAACCGGAAATCTTAAAATGCATTTGTCGATTTGTCCTCCGTCCATTATCACACAGTAAACACAATCCACTTCCCCCATAAAACCCAACAGTCCCCATTCCCAAATACCATTCTCAGATGGCTTCCTCTGATTTTCCACTTGACTCATCGCGCCAAAAATTAACACCCAGACTTTTTAAAAAATCGAAACCATTCCCTCCCCCATTCATACATTAAACGACATAAAAAAGGCAAAAGTGCAACCAAATGGTGGAGCCAAAGAGCGGGATTTTAAGTCGTTTTAAGCTTCAATAGACAGCAGTTAGGTCGTTGGCAGTAAAGCACACCAACCCTGCACAATCTTCGCACAACTTGGTCAAAGCTCAGCCGTTGCCACCCAAAAAGGCGGTAAATTATCAAAAGGTGCCTTGGCGCTTTGCCAACACCCCTCATCCCAACAGATGCACTCGCTTACCCCCACTCCACCCACACACCCCTTTATACCATCATCTCCCGCCTAGCCAATAAACCGGTCCCTAAAAAAGACTTGCGCACAGTGTCTTGGAAGGAGTTTAAGAGAAAATCATGTTGCAATAATGTTTTTATTTTCTTTGCTCACTTAGATCAGACAAAGAATTGAAGATGGATGAGGCTTGCAACTTGAGGGTCCTCTCGGTCGATAGCGAGTTATTGGATTTTAAATCGTGTGAAAAGGAGTTTTGGGTCCGGAAGTTGATGAATTATTAACGGATTTTTGTGTGGGTGAAACAGTTTAAAATGAATGTACTGTTAGAAGGGGAATTGTTTGGTTGGTGATTGTTTACTGGGAAAGTGTGGGTTTGGAGTTTTTGCTGACAATCTTATTGTTGGTTACTATGGGGATGCAGTAAATTAGCATATATTTGAAAAATTTAACTATTGTTACATCATTTTTCATTAGTGTTTGTCATTATTAAACCATTTTCATCAATGTTATATCATTTTCCATCATTGTTACATCATTTTCCATCATTGTTACATCATTTTCCATCATTGTTACATCATTTTCCATAATTGTTACATCATTTTCCATCATTGTTACATCATTTTCCATCATTGTTGCATTTGCTTCTCTCACAATTACATCATTTGTAAAATTTTAAAATCACTCAATGTTATATGTGATGTAATTATGACAGAAGCAAATGTAACAATGATAAAAAATGTTATAACAATAATAAAAAAAATTTCTAACAATAACAAACATTGATTAATTTCAGTATAACAATAATATGAATGACAAAACACATAATAATAATAGAAAACTATAATAAAGATAAAAAATTATAATAATTATAACCAACACTGCAATAATAATAAAAACAATATAAAAAATGACTAAAACCTAAAAACAACAGAGTTTGCGGAGAACAAAACTTATGTCTTATAACTTATAAATTCCATATTAATTATAAATCTGAATTATATTTAACATGGAATTTATAAGTTATAAGACATAAGTTTTGTACTCCGCAAACTCTCCAATACCTCACAACTCATCCAAATCCTTAACCACACATCATAATTAACCCTCCACCAAACTGTAATCCAACCCAACCCCTTCATTAACTCTTAATTCAAACAAACCAATCACCAATTCCCATTGCCTAAAATCAAATATTAAATTCCCTTCAACTTTATTAACATTTTATCTCCAGCCAACTCACTCAACAACAACAACAACAACAAACCTGTAACCTGATGCACCCATTATTCCCAGCAACATATTATTCCATAAATTCCTTCGGATACTTTAAAATGAAATATTTGTTTGTTACCTTGGCAAAGCACAATAAGCACTTGCAACAAATTGTCCACATTTCATTTCCCCTCTCTCTCTTACTCTACTTTGTCCATACAAACCCCTAGAACGGTTTTGAGAGATGGCGAGATCACATTTTTTCCCTTTTCTCTTGCAACTCTACTTTCTTTTAGTGAAAAACCAATAATTCAACATGCCCCAAACCTCCCTAACCATCATCACCTTGAGAAAAACCTCAGACCGAGTCAACACCAGAGATTTAATATATCTTTTATACCGCATGCTGTTTTGCTCGCAGTCACCACACTGAATTTCACTCGCAGCTTCTGCGAAGAAAAATCCCGTACATCACTCGCACCTGTTTCCAGATATAAAATTACACACTCACCGCATGATTGCTTCCGTGTCATCAACGTGATGATTTTGTGCCAGCATCAATTGCGGATAAAGCAAACCTTCATTACACAGCGTGGATGAGTGTCAAGGCCTCGTTTTTACTGTTCGGTGTGCGAGAACACAAAAAATAAAGGTGACTTTGAACATCTAAAACAGTATAAACTAGTGTCACGGTACTATTGGAAAACAAAAAGTCCGATATTTGCAACAATAAAAACCTCGTCTTAACAGAATGAGGCTTCTGTAATGCAGTGAACAGAGAATACAAACACAGAAACTGAAATTACCATAATTTTTGTTCTAAATATCTTTAGAACAAAAACTTTTGTTCTAAAACTTTTGTACTTTTGAACTTTTGTACTAAAACTTTTGAACTTTTGTAATTTTGTACTTTTGTACTTTTGTACTTTTTGTACTTTTGTTCTTTTTGTTCTAAATACTTTTGTACTTTTGTACTTTTGTTCTTTTTGTTCTAAAAATCTTTTGTTCATAAATATTTGTATAATTGTAATTTATTATGACCAGAAACAGACTTTATATTCGATTTTAATTTAATTTAATTTCAACTTTAAAAAATTTTGAAACAATAAAACATTTTGAATTAGACGTTAAAGAACGTAATTCGTGACCAATTTAACGTTTATTCAACATTGAATCAACATTAAAAACTGAAATATTGTTTTATAAAATTTTTAACATCCTCAACTTGTTGTATATACAACTTTTAATCAACATTGAAATAACATTAGCTTTGTTTATGGGACATCAATATCAAAGTGTACCATCTAATCCCAGCTAAAAGGCTCCGGATAATGAAGATTAAGAGCTGTTATCTGAGAAATTGGAGAGCAACAAGAATGCCATGTGCTTCATTATTTACGATTGAGCATGGGATATCTGTGCTTTGCCTTGCCATCCTGTTCCAATTTCTCTCCGCACACGTGCTGGGGTTAAGGGGTCATTTTGGAAGGAGATAAGTCAAAGACTCCCTTCCGTTCGATGCATCTGTTTTGCTCTTTTGGAAGGTAAACTGTTTCCAATGAAGCAATCCTTTGTTGAAGACATAAATAGAAATAAAAATTGAATTTTTATCTCTTTCTTGAAACTGGAAAATCTAATCTCATTCCATTCATTTGAGTAAAAAAAAAAAAATTGCAGAAAATGGCCATTTGTTTTCATTTTAAGTTAAATTATTCGTGACAAGTGATTCAAAGCACACTGCAAGCTAAGTACATGCAAAAAAGAGTAAACATAGAGAAAGACAATGATGGGACATCCCAGAGGAATGCACTGCTGGGAACTGTTTGAGACAACGAATCACACTGAGTTAAATCCCATTGTGGGGTTCAGTCAATTCATGGCACCATTAAAAATACATATGCATCAAGTTCCTTTGAGGTTCTGTGTAAATGTATATGACAATAGATGGTTTTAAATTTCTGTCGAGTGTTCCGAGCGTAAAAACTGAGATATTTATTATTCAACAGTTTTTATGGGGTTGTGTAATTAAGTGGCGAGAAATTAACTTTTGCCACCATTTCAGCTGTTTTTAAGTGGGTTTAGATAGCACTTCCGGTTTGTGTGTAGTTGTGAAACTACTAGAGAACCAAGTATAAATGAAAATCTTAGTGTTTATAAAATTTCAAGCTGATAATCTGACCGGAAGTGCTATTTAGACCCGCTCCAAATTGACACACAAGCAAATCTCACTACTCCAAATGTAACAAAAAGACAATTTGGATCCACAAAAATGCCATTTCCAGTTTAATTAGGGTTCTGTAATTTCCAGAGCACCAAACTACACATACAAACCTCCACCTTTAAAAAATATCAAGCGTATAATTTAACCGGAAGTATTATCTAAACTCGCTCCAAATTGGCACAGTAACAAATCTCATCATTCCAATTGGAGCCAACAAAAATGGCACTTCCGGTGTACTTACGGTCTAACAATGATCAGAGCACCAACTATACTTACAACTCACTATCCTCCAAAAATTTCAAGCTTATAATCTGACCGGAAGTGCTATCAAAACCCGCTCCAAGTTGGCACAGAGACAAATCTCATTATTCCAAATATAACAAAAAGTCAATTTGGAGTTAACTTAAATGACACTTCCGGTTTAATTAGGATCCTACAATTATCAGAACACTAACAACACATCACTCCTTCAATGTCAACTTCATAATCAAACCGGAAATGCCATCAAAACCTGCTCCAAATTGGCACAGAATCAAATCTTATCACTCCAAACAAACAATACGGACAATTTCGACCCACAACAATACCACTTCCGGTTTAATTACGACTTCACAATTACATCACCACCAACTACAACACTGACCCTCAATCCCCAAAAAATTTCAATTCTATAATCAAACCGGAACTGCTCTCAGAACCCGCTCCAAATTGGCACAAAATCAAATCTCATCACTCCAACCAAACAATACAGACAATTTGGACCCACTACAATACCACTTCCGGTTAAATTAGGATCCTACAATTACACCACCACCAACTACAACACCAACACTCAACCTCCAAAAAATTCCAACACCATAATCAAACCGGAAGTGCTATAAAAACCCGCTCCAAATCGCCCCAGACCCCAAAAAAAAAATTTCAAAAAATTCATCAAACAACCAAAAATCACCTTTAACATATTCCAGCATTCTAAATAATTGTATCAAACGCAATGACCCTATTCCTCCTATGATGTCATGATATCTTCAACCGGTCGATTCCATGACAGACAAAAGAATGGCACGATTCGAGTGGAATGAAGCGATGCGACATTTTGGACGATGTCAGCGTCGTCGACCTAATTCATAGTTTCGGTTGCACGCAGGAGAAAAAGTCGAAATAAGCCGTTTATATAACAATGTTCTTTTTGTACCCTTTGGTTACCAACGACTCCAAAGTGTCGTTATTAATTTTCAAATCCTCGACTATCCATTTGTCTGGATTTAACACGATTTAGAGCATCACTCAAATGATGGTCAATAGAAAATTATTTCTGACGTGAAACCGATCGATGGCAGCTTCAATGTGTGCGTAAAGTATTCATAATTATTTTGATGGTGATCAATAAGGTAAATCAAAATTTTTTTGTTTGATTTTGGGGCTTTAGTTTGGGTTGAGGAATGGGTATTTTGGGTATTTGGTTCTGATTTTGGTAAGAAATTGGGAATTTTTGATTTTGGGTGGTTTTAACAATGGTTTTTGATGTTTTGGGAGGTTTTGGTAAGATAGTTTTTGGTATTTAGTTATTTTTGTATTTTTTGATGTGTAATTTTTGTATTTTTTTGGTGTATGGTAATTTTTGTATTTTTTTGGTGTATGGTAATTTTTGTATTTTTTGGAATTTGGTAATTTTGGTATTTGGTATTTTTTAGTATAGATAATTTTGGTATTTGGTATTTGGTAATTTTGGCTTTTATGGATGTTTTTATATTTGGTAATTTTTTTTTTTTTTTTGTTATAATTTTTGGTAATTGGTAATTTTGTTTTTTATTGGTAATTTTTGGTAATTGTAATTTTTTTTTGTTGTAATTGGCAATTTTTAAAGTTATTACTCTTAATTCAAATTTTTATAATTTTATTTAAAAATTTATTAATTTTCCAAGCTACAATAAATCCCAGATTTGCTGCATATTCCATTAAGAATAAGGAAACTTATGACAAATTCATAAAATATTTACAAAAAATTTCATGAATCTTTAAACCTAAAATCCCAATAAAGAAAGAAATTTAAATTTCAAGGTATTTCAACCACCAAGCTCTTCTAATCACATGAGTAGAAACTGACTTTATTGATTACAAGAATTCAACAAACCTCAACCCATAAAAATCATTTATATTAAAAAAAAACTTACCTTTAGTAATATTTAGTATTTGGTATTTTTTGGTACTGGATAATATAGTATAGGTAATTATTGGTAGTTTAGGGTGATTTTTGGTAATTTTTTTAGTGATTTTTGATGATTTTTGGTAAGTTTTAGTGATTTTTGGTAATTTTCAGATAAGTTTTGATGATTTTTGGTAATTTTCAGGTAATTTTTGATGATTTTTGGTAATTTTCAGGTAATTTGATGATTTTTTAATAAAAACTAATAAACCAAATACTTCGTGTCTCATTATCCTTACAAACGATACAAAGTGTTAAAAAATTGCAACTTTGACAGCATTAAATAAAAAAAAAATTTCAGAAAAGCAGTGTAGTGAAGCGAGTGTTGTTTCTAAGTGGGGGTGACTAGTTACTTGCAGTGTTCATGCCTCTTGAAAACGGTCCACCCGCAGAAAGGCATCGACAGAGGTTGCCCGCGACCGCCCATTACCTCAACTGCAAACCTCCCTCCCCATCTTCCCCCTTTCAACCACTAAAAGTCTTTCACCCACACAAAATCAACGAGGTAATGGCTTCTACAGAGTTATGGTCGCCTCTAACTCAAGAAAAGACTGAAGGGGGTGCAGGTCAACCAAACTGAAAACGGGTTCAGCTTGTGAGTGAGGGCAATTTATACTGTCAACAACAAAGCAAAACCACTTTTTCTTGCTCTTCTCGCTAGTTTTTGTCAAATTGCAATTGCGATTTGACGATTTTTTTTTTTTTTTTTTTTTAGTTTGGGATTTTCCAGAGACCGAAAAGAAATTTGATTGGCGTATAATTTTGGTAAATGAAATGTTAAAATGCCATTTTGTGAAACATTTCAATCTCTAACGTTAAATAAACATTTACGTTACAATGATTTAGGAACATTACGAATGGATGGTAGATTTAATGTTTATTCAACATTGAATCAACATTAGAAGTTGAAATAGTGTTTTAACATTGTTAACATCCCAGCTAAAAAAGTTTAAAGAGTTTCTACAGATTTTTAGAAGTTTTTTTGAAGTTATTTGGCCCATTTTGTAGATTTTTTACAGATTTTCTACAGTTTTACTTCAAAATTTACAGATTTTCTGCAATTTAACTTAGAAAAATTTACATTCTTCAGATTTTCTACAGAATTTGAAGAAAATCTGTTGAAAAACTTAAACTGCAAATCGGCCAAATTGTTGTAGATTTTTTGTAGATTTTTTTAGCTATTAAAAAGCTGGCTAGTCAGTAAAAACAACAATAACTAACTTGAAATGAACATTACAATTTTAATTGAATTTTTCTGCTTAAGTTAAAAGACATAACAAAATTAGTGAAGCTAAATACAATTTCATTTTAAATGCCTAGTGGATGATTGGCTAGGTGAGCTACTTCATACATTTTGGCTGCTATGGTTAAATTAAACTACAAGTAAATTTCATGGCTGCTAGCTGAAAATCATCAAAAAATCCAAACACTCTTGGCAATCTAATCTCAATATTATGGAATTAACATTTGATCAACATTTATATAACATCAGTTGATTTACCGGTTATGTTCAAAGACACAACTTAATCAGTAAAGAAAAGTCATATATTTTTCAGTGTTTACAATATATTCTCTAGAGAGTTTGCGAAGAACAAAACTTTTGTCTTTTAACTTATAAATTCAAATTTAATTATAAATCTAACGTATAATTAACATGGAATTTATAAGTTATAAAGCAGTAAGATTTGTTCTCCACAAACTCTCAAATATATTATTAACATACATTTAAATGATATTAACAATACATTTCTCAATATAAGCAATAATAAAATCCAAACAATAGAGAGTTTGCAGAGAACAAAACTTGTGTGTTACTAATTCCATGTTAATTATAAATCTAACTTATATTTAACATGGAATTTGTAAGTTATAAGACATAAGTTAT
>JAQIXT010001142.1:0-18488 GCA_034700445.1 Stenotaenia linearis | reverse complement strand
AAAAGGTTTTCTTTTTTGAAAAATTGCTAAAGGAAAATAAATTGTTATGGTCTAGTGAATAAATACCGGCGAGTCCGGGTTAGAAACACTTTAATTTTTTGATGATGTTTTTGTTGGTGTATAAAATTAGAATTGTTGTTTTTAAATTGTCACTTGGGTTTTGAGGTGATATCACAGACGTGAATTAGAGGTGTCTTTAGTGGTCAAACTGCATTCCCCACAGGCCGTTGAACCCAGCGGTTTTGTGGTAAAGTTTTTCCAGTCTGATTTTGTGAGCAGATCACGATGTCTGACAAAATTACGTGACCTTGAATGGTGTTGATGGGAACGATGAATGCCGAATTTTTGTTTTATAAATTTTTCGTTTTTGTTTCGAATTTTTGTTCTGTTTGTTCT
Organism: Stenotaenia linearis; assembly: GCA_034700445.1. Classification (NCBI taxonomy): domain Eukaryota; kingdom Metazoa; phylum Arthropoda; class Chilopoda; order Geophilomorpha; family Geophilidae; genus Stenotaenia; species Stenotaenia linearis. The sequence goes on along the minus strand of JAQIXT010001142.1, from coordinate 18,092 downwards.
GTGCGCAAAAATTTTTCGGTCGTAAATTTTAATTTGTTTGTTTTCTTAAAATTTTAGATTTGGAATCGGAATGTTTTCCCACAATTCCCATGCCGTCTGCTTCTTCCCACAATGGAATGTACATCAAACAAGAACCAGTGTCTGAACCATCTTCACCGCAATCACACAGGAAATCGCAGAGTTTGTTGAAACAACCAACTATTATTTTAGCAACAAGGCCAAATAGAAATAATTTACTACCAAAAGTAAATCTGAAAATGGAGAATTCAGCAGGTGGGTCGAAATGCCAACTGAATTTGGATAAGCATCTTAAATTCGGTCTCCCCACACTTGAAAAAAATTGTATAAAAAATATTAAAGTGCCGCTGAAGGATACGTGGGGTAGGAATATTCCTATTACGGCCATAATAATTTGTTGACTTGTTTAAAGTCCGGCTAGCTATGATGGTAAGGGTCAGTAGTTGCCAGAGGGGGAGGATGTTTAACAAGTTCCGCGAAATTTATTTCTATCAGCTAAAGTTTGTCTTCTAAATGTGCAATGTGCAAACTAACATGTGAGTGAACATGCCTTAGGCATGTTTAAAAATAATAAGTTTATAAAAACTTAAGAGGTATAGTTTGACAACAAAACCATAAAAATTTTCATTTTTTTATTTTAATGTTTATTTTTTTAACAATAAAACCTTCAAACTGGTGAATGGAACAAGTTCAAAAGTCTAGCTTTATGTCTACTTTTTTTGAATGGTTTTTTTTCTCAAATTTGAACGTAGCGCCCAAACGAAATTTATATTTTAAAAAAATTTATGAAGTCCTGATAACAGTTATCTAATTAGACAAAAAAACTGCGTAAAATTCCACGAAATCCGGACATTTCAATTAAAAAGAGATTACTAGATGCCATTTGAGCACATTATTTTTGAATTGTTAAGACGCCTTTAAAAACAATTCTCAGAACTTATCCTCAGTTGATTTCCAGCAATTCGTTAAACAGATTTTAGAGAATTTTGAAAAGTTAAATATATATCTTCTAGACCGAGCATTTTTATTGCTCGCCTCTGCCCTGGTTTGAAGGGGGTACAATAAAACAATTACACGAGAATTATGCAAATAATTTAATGTACCCTAGAAATTAGAAAAGTGTTTCCGGTATTATTACAATGGATTATTCAAGTAACATTGAATAAAAACCAATCACGGATGTTAAATTAGGAATTTTATAAGGATATTGTTTTGAATTATCTTTAATATGTGGGTTTATCTCCAGGGTCACCTGGTTTTACATTACCACCAACGCCACCATCAAGTACAAGCAGTGACTCCGAAGGAAGCTTAAGTCCAGACCACGTCCTTCAGCCCGTAAGCCCATCATCAAATGGCAGACAGCGGCAACAGACATCTAGTAGATCATCATCACATGCATCCAATCATTCATCATTGATCAGCTCGCAACCTGTAAGATGAATTGATTATTACGGCAATTGGTATTCAATTGACTGAAAATTTTTGGATTTGCAGAAAGGGGCAACAGGGACATTGGTATTGACCGATGAAGAGAAAAGGACACTTCTTGCAGAAGGATATCCAATTCCTTCACGATTACCCCTTTCCAAGGCTGAAGAAAAATCGCTGAAAAAGATAAGGCGGAAAATTAAAAACAAGATATCAGCGCAAGAAAGTCGGCGGAAGAAAAAGGAGTATATGGATGCGCTGGAAAAGAAGTGGGTTGATTTGGAAATTGGCCGTTGAAATTAATTTGTTAATTGGTTAATTGTATGTAGAGTGGAAATATTGAATACAGAAAATACTGATTATAAGAAGAGAGTTGATTCTTTAGAAACAAGCAATAAGTGAGTTGGAATTTGGGTTATGTTATGTAATTAAGTATGGTATTAATTTTTTTTTAATGTTGAAATTAGATCACTTTTGTCACAGCTACATAAACTTCAAGCACTTGTTGGTGGAGTAACTGGAAGACCGTCTCGAAATGTTTCAACCCAAACAACATCTCTTCTGGTATTTTTTTTTCAAGTTTTATTTATGGGTTGAGCTTGGTTAAGATATTAATTGCATTTTATGTATCAGTTCAATGAAAAATGTGCAATGAGATATTTATCTTATTAATGAGATTACGTTTTATTGATAGTTAACGTTTAATGGAGTTGTATATTTAAAAATATTTCACCCTTGAGTTCTGTGAAAAGTTTTTTTCTGAAACTCCAATGAATATTAATGTTGTTTGGAATAGATTTGTAGTGAATTTAATTGAACTTTGCTGCAACGAAGAGGATCATTGCACTTTTTCAATTTAATTTTGTGAAATATTGGCACAATGACTAAAATAAGTCTAGACGAACTTTATTTAGCACATTCAGATGTTTGAATAAGATCTAAAAATTGCTTGCTCTTACTCATTAAAAGACAATTAGAGATTTGAAGGTTTAGGATGTAAATATGACTCAATTCTTAAGGACACATTTTTTAAAATTTAGTTTTAAATTCGGAAAAAATGGCAGTGTGAAAAATATCAGCATACCAATTAGTTTTGTGATTAGCCAAGAGGGAAAAGTAATTACGAGCCTTAGGAGATTAAAAAATACAAATTTGTGTGACAAGATGACCTGCTCTACTTTAACTTTTATTTTAACACTTATTTGTTAATATTTTAACTAATAATATTTGTATTTTGGAAAATACAGTGTTCTTATTGGATCGAGTGTTTTCAAAATCCAAAATCCAACTCAGGATGTGGATCTCTGGTTTAATCCTCGCTTTTGAATGCAAAAATGTTTTATAAACAGGTTGATACTACTTTTAACCTAAATGTAACTAAATTAATTTTTTTAAATAATTAAAACGCACTAATTTTATTTTTACCGTAAATTATAGTCTTTAAACTCATTTTTTTAAACGAACAAAAGACCTGAACTTGAGTTGGTTTGCTTTCAATTGAGTGTGAGAATTCAAATCCAACCCAAACCCAGTTTGAAGTTCATAGGCTGTAACCTAAATTAATAAGAACACTGTTAATTTATTTTGCTACTTTACAGGTTTAAGTTAAAGGCCTGATTATGATGGCAACTTTTTTTGATATTTTTATTTTATTTCTCTTCCAGTCAAAACGATGTCACACGAAAGGAAGCCGTTCTTGACAATGAATTTGCAATTATGGTGTAGTCGGCGAGAGGGGGAAGTGCAGATTCGGGGTGGGTTTTATTTTTTTGGTTTTATATGGTGATAGGTGAACGTGGTACTGCTTTTCTGGGCTAACATTTTTGGCTGTGCAGGTGATCCCTCATCCAGTTTCGTGCTGGGTTCTCTCTGGGCCGATTTTTTTCTCTAAATGTTATTGGTTTTCCTTTTGTCTCATTTTATTTATTTTTTTTATATGTATGTTTGATGTTTATGTGCTTCTGCTGTTGCAGATGGTGATTCTCTGCTTTGCCATGTGTTTTGGCTGTTGGGGAATTACTCGTCTGAAAACAACTCCTTTCACTGCAATTTCTGAAGTGTCCTCTTTTGCAATGGCGGCAGATTCTTTGGCTCCTCCTCTGTGTCTTTCTTCGTCCAGTGATCCTTATGCAACTCCTGCCAGTGAGTGTAGATGTAGAAAATTTGTGTTACTTTTGGACTTAAAATTTAAAAAAAAAATTATTTTCAGTTTAAAGGTTTTTTTTAATGCAAAAATGTGTACAATTTTGCCAAAGGTCAAAACAACTGTGGGATAATATTCATTTAGTTCCTGGGGGTATTATTTATTGAAACAGGTTTTTTGCTTGCAAGTTATTAAGCAAGTAAAAGTAGGGAGGGAATTTTTTTTTTCTGTAAAAGGAAAAAAAATTTAAAAAAAATTAAATTCTGTACCTGACAAGTGAAGTAAAACTTATTTTTTTTGTGCACTAGACCAAAAAGGGTCTTTTTTGTTTTATGCACGGATGTGAACACCAATCATGAAATGTAAAAAAAATTTATGAAAATAATTTTTAAGTCAAATTATAAAGTTTTAAGTCCAATAGTTTTAGTTGTGCGTCTGGTGCCGTGATTGATTTTAAATTAATTTTTTTTCAGAACGTTCCCGTTTACTGATGGCATTTCTGGACGAGAGGGAGCTAGAGAATAAGCCGTTTGTTTCGGCTTCAGATTCTTTTGGGGTTGAAACGGCTGCACCTAGTCATGTGACATCAGAAAACGAAAACCAACACGAGTTGCAGAATTCGTCATCCACAACATTTAAGGCTTACATTAAGCCTTTAAATGCAGCTTGACAAAAATGCAGTGAAGACATTACCTGAATCAGATTATAAAGTTGGTGCTTCGTGATTTGCTAGAAAAATTTTTAAAAAAGAAAAATATTTTTATAAAAAAACTTTGGTCTTCCTAAAAATGACATTGACATTATAATTAATCTTTCTGATTGATTTGTGGAATGAGTGAGTCGACTCTTTTGGTCGTTCAATTGTTTTCTTTTTTATTTTCTCATTTCATTACTTAATTATTTTCATTAATTTATACTTAACTTTGATTATTTTGTGGTGTATTTTGTTTTAAATTTTGAATTTTGTTCATAGCGGTTGCCTTGCTTGCAACTTAAAAGCAAATATAACAAATGTAGCTCATTAATGAAGTGCAATTAATTAACCATTTTGTTCCGCGTGTTTGTGGAAATATGGTGTAGTTTTGTTTATTTATATTTTATGAAAACTGTTTAATTCCTGTATAAAGAGACACCATTGCTATATAATTATGACGTTTCTCACTTGCAATGTGAGAAAAAATTTGTAATTTTTGTTTTGTTTTTACATTCCTCTGAGTTGTAAAAAGTACCAGCTTTTTATCACAAAAAGTTGATTATGTCATGGTGTATGGTTATAGAAGAAACAAAACTTTATTTTAAACACTGTTTGGGAGCAAGTAAATGTGAAATGCATTAAACATCTATTCTATGATTAACAGTTGTTAGTTATTTGATGGATTATGACATATTAGGCAAAAGCTACAATAATTATGATAAAAAAAGCAATGACATAGATGATAAATAGTAATCGATCAACAGCAGTTGCGAGAAGCATCCACAAACTCTTCTTGGAAGCATTTTGATCCGCAGATGCAACTTCTACTTGCACGTTGTCCGAGTCACTAAGTCGAGCTCCAACATTCTTTAAAACAATTTTTATTTTAAGAAATTTTCGAAATTAAAATTTATTAAAATTGACTTACTGGGGAAGCGTCTTTAAGGCACAGAATCGTTCCAAGCAGTCCTGCTAACAGGTTTTGAAGAAATGGTGGAAAACTTTCATCATTGCGTTGGCTGAGGTAGATAGTAATTAAGGAGAAGAGGAGCGAAACACCAGTAAGAGCTAAGGTATTGCTGGTTAAAATAACTGCAATTGAATTGAATGTATTGTTAAAATAAACAGACTTTAATAAATTTTGTCTTACGAATTGCAGGTGCTGAACTTCCACTTCGAGGTATTACCCAGTAAATATGAGCTACGAAAAGAGTGAGGTGAAGTAGATTGAAAGATATTACTATTGGTTTAATAGACGCTGGAATCCAAAATACAACCAAACATAAAATGATTGATATCACTATTGGAAGAACGAGAAGCAGTTGATAATAAGGAGCGCGTCGACGCACTTGGAAATGGACTTTAACTGAATGCCAATTGTAAGGATTATCTGAAGGGGCGTCTCGTTCTCTGTATAACTTTATAAGTTCCCATTCGTTGTTAACATCACCATAATCCACCAATTCGGTCTACATAAAAGCAAAATTAAAAATTTGAAGGTATTTCATGCTTAATGTAGCAATAACCTGCTCTTTTAGATGTCCTGAAACAGTGATGTTAACCTCTCTTCCAGAATACGACCAAGGACCCAATTCAATGAAACAGTCATGTTGGTCATATGGAAACCAACGAAAATCCATTGGACATATTGTGTGAGAAGTCATAGCAGGAGTCCAATAGATCCATCCTTCATAAGTAGCTGTTATGTCAGCAGGACTGTACAATGAACCGATTTCCGAAAATCTTGCGCTACGTGACAATAAACAGAAATAGCAAAATATTTTAAATTAAGAATTAAGTTATCATTACTACCTATTGTATGGAAGAAGTTTTGGTTTCCATACTACATTTTCTGGAAGGCGGAGCCTATCTAAACCGCCATAATCAGCTCTGTCCCATTTGATTCTTTGATCATCCCAACTCTTATCGAGGAGTAATGGAATTAATGAAGTTAATCACGTTCAATTTATTGGTAATAAATTTGAAACTTACTTCCCATATCCATCCATTTATAGAAAATGTCTCTGTTTTTGCATCCTAAATTATATTTTTTAAGGTTTTTTTGATTTTATTTTTTTATATTAAAATTTCTTCATTATTTTTTAAAAAATTCTTACCAATCCTATAATATGACTTATAGCAACATAAATGTTTACATTAGTCATATTAGTGCCGATGTGAATAGGACGTGAAGTAACATCTTTTGGCAATTTTGCTATGATATCTTCTCGCAGTTTTGACTCATAGTCAGTGTCGTCAGCAGCTGCCACTGGAAAAAGTACAAGAATAATCATATAATAATAAATGATTGTAAATTTACCCAAACAGATCGTAAAAAGTAGAAATGGAGAAATATATTTCATGGTTTTCAGAATTGGTGTAGGTACTAACTCCCACAAGATTAGACAGTCATGACAATAAGACACAACCCACCTGCAACCATGCTGTTGATTTGGTATTAAATTTAGACTTAGAGAAACAAGGCTTCTAATACTTATAGAAAATTTAATGAAGTCAGTAATTTGAATTTAAATGTTTTAATATTTCCCTTTATTTCTCCTTTTTTTCTCCCCCTCCCCCCTTTTTTTCTTTTTTTTCCTTCTTATTTCTTGTTTTTTCGATACTCGATAAAATAAATAAAATAAATATAGAATTTTGATTTTCTGGTCTTAAATGTTTTGCAATATACAGACAAAAATAAAAATAGTTTTATCAGTAACTATGCATTTATTCCACATTTAGATTTTTTTAAAGATAATGAAGTATTCAGTATTTTGAATTGACATAGGTATGACGTTAATTAATAGTAAAATATTTTTGAAACATGATTATATTGTCGTCGTAATAAATTTATATAAACATATTCTACTTTAGATTCATCATTTACTTATTTTTAGTTCGACTCATATTTGAAATGTGGGCAACTGCGATATCAGTGAAACCTTTACCGATTCCCAATAGAGGGCAGGAAGAAACTAATCTCAAGTGTCATGGGAGAATAAACGAGTAGAGAATAGTACGGTTCGTAAGGTGAGTTTGTTTTTACTTTTCTACGCAATTAATTTTCTATAAATACAAAACATCGGGATACAATAATTTCAAACTACACAGAACTCGAACGTTCATTACCTTATTTTCTAATGGTAAATTAAAGTAGGCCAAACTCGAGTGAATGATTCATTTTTTGGGCAACTGATTTATCCTTATTTGTTACATTTTCTTAAAAAATAGGACGAACAAAGTTCCTAAATTCTTGAACGACGCTTTCAAGTCGATATTAATAACTTGTGACATTAAGTTCTGCTGACAACACATTTAAATTTCGTCAAAAATATTTTTCAAAAAAAGCTGCAACTGGTCCAGGAGATACGGATATTAAATCTTTCCTTGGAAGCTAAATGACAAATTGATTACGAAATTCAAGCGATAAATTCAAATTTTACAGTTTATTTATTTAAACGGTTAACTGATGCTTCTATATTTGAACCATTGCCTAGTCAATTCTAAACTAATGTAAACTGATGAGTGTAACCGCCCTTATCCTTCAACTGAGGTCACTGATTCCTGCAACATTAAAATTTCACAATTCACCGCATATGAGTTCCTATTCAAAAATTCGCATTTAGATGTAAAAAAATGAAAGAAAAAAGTACAGAGTAATATTTTACTAATTAAAAAAATTATTAAAATTATTGTTTATTACTAAAAGGTAAGTGGTGTTTTGAATTTTAAGTAAGTTGTAATCTTTATTTTATTAGTTTTTTAAAAAGTTTTTTGTTTGTTTTGAAAACGTGATTTTTAATTTTATGTTTTATTTTCCATACAGATATGAAGGTGGGCTGAGTTCTGAAAAGGAGTCAATGGAAATGGGTCACCATCAACGATATTTGGGCAAGACCCCATTGAGTCCCGAGAGCGCCCTTGCAGCAAATATATTCGAGCAGTTCATCGCTGCGCAGACATTCAAGGCTATTTTTGCAACATTTCGGCATTTATGTGACACCTTAAAACTGAAACCAAGCAATTTTCCAAATTTTTACCCAAGACTTAAAGCCAAATTACCGTCGTGGAAAGCACAAGCTCTTTGGGCCAAATTTGATAAACGAGCCGCACACAAATGTTACAATCGGGGCAAAGCGTGTGCAAATACGCGGGTAAATATTAATTTTTATCTGAAAAAATATCAAAATATTATCACCTAAATTTTTGTTTATTTTAATAGGTGCTAATAATAGGAGGTGGTCCATGCGGGCTTCGAGCAGCTATAGAAGCGCAACTTTTAGGCGCCAAAGTAGTGGTTATCGAGAAACGTGATAGATTTTCTAGGAACAATGTAGTTCATCTATGGCCATTTGTCATCCATGATTTAAGATCGCTCGGGGCTAAGAAAATTTTTGGAAAATTTTGTGCTGGTTCTATTGATCATATAAGTATATTTTAATTTATGCAATTTTAATTAGAATGGGTGTTAATTATTTTCTAATTAATTTTTTTTAGGTATCAGACAATTACAGTGTATTTTATTAAAGGTGTGTTTGCTGCTCGGAGTAGAAATTCACGAAAACGTTTCGTTCGAGAATTTAATTGAACCACTATTAGACCAGACCGAGGAAAGTATGTAGAAGTAATTTGTAGTAAACAGTTCTTAATATATAAAATTTTAATAGAAATTGGTTGGCGTGCTCAAGTGACCCCAGCTGATCATCCAGTTGGTCAGTACGAATTCGACATTTTATTTGGAGCAGATGGGAAAAGAAACACACTTCGGGGTTTTAGAAGAAAAGAATTTCGTGGGAAATTGGCAATTGCCATTACAGCTAACTTCATTAACAGACGGTCCGAAATGGAAGCACAAGTGGAAGAAATTAGTGGAGTCGCTTTTATTTTTAATCAAAAATTTTTCCAAGAAATGCGTGAACAAGTTGGCATAGATTTGGAAAATATAGTTTATTACAAAGATGACACGCATTATTTTGTTATGACTGCAAAAAAGCAATCACTCATAGAAAAAGGAGTTATTATATGTGTAAGTGAAACTTTAATTTATTAATTTTTATGTGCTAATGATTTATTTTTAAAGGATTTCTCCGACACGGCCAGACTTTTGGCTCCGGACAACGTCGACAGAGAAGCACTGATGGATTATGCAAGAGAAGCAGCCGATTTTTCTACTAATTACCAATTACCAAATCCTGAATTTGCTGTCAATCATTATGGCCAAGCTGATGTAGCAATGTTTGATTTTACCTCTATGTACGCAGCCGAAAGCGCATGCAAAGTGCTGGAAAGGAGGGGTCATCGCTTGTTAATGGGTCTTGTGGGAGACAGTTTACTTGAGCCATTCTGGCCGACCGGTTCCGGATGTGCTCGGGGTTTTCTAAGTTCATTGGATGCCTGTTGGATGATAAGAAGTTGGGCTGCTGAGACTTTGAATACTTTTCAGGTATTTAAGTGGGTTTTTTTTGTTTTAAGTTACTGATTGAATTAGTATTGCGATAGGTTCTTGCTCAAAGGGAAAGTGTATATCGACTTTTAGCTCAGACAACACCAGAGAATCTGACCAAAGATCTTAACGAATATACTCTCAATCCACAAAGCAGGTATCCAAATTTAAATCTCGAGGCTGTGCAGCCGATGCAGGTGCTATCATTGTATGATTCAGACGCACCTATTAAAGAGAAAGTATTAGATTTGATAAGTGAAGTCCCCAAAAAGAAACAAAAACGAGGTAAATATTATTTTTAATATTTTATTTTTGGTTATTTATTATTCGTTTTTTATTTTATTTAGCTTCTGTAATTCATCCAGACACATTGTTACACTGGTGTCAAAAACAAGTTGCTTTGTGCGATAACCTTCAAATTGAAAACATGAACACGTCATGGAAATCAGGTCTGGCATTATGCGCCATCATTCATAGATATCGACCCGATCTGATCGATTTCAACTCTTTGAATAAAGATGATGTTGCGCAAAACAATGACTTGGTTTGTTTAATCGTTTGTTTATTTATGTTTGTAATAGATACGAGTTGTTTTTATTTTATTTAGGCATTCCAAATTTGTGATCGTGAATTTGGAATAGCTCAAGTTTTGAGTGGAGATGAATTAGCAAATTGTGATGTACCAGACGAACTTTCGATTATATCTTACTTATCGCAGCTTTACGATGTATTCCGTGGTGAAATACCACACGTTGGTAAGTTAATTTATTTTAGCTCTCGTAAAAAATTATTCATTTAAATTAAATTTTACTTAAAGTTAGACCAATTTTGCCACGCTCTCCATCGGATGAATTGGTGCCGACAACATCTGGAGAAAAGTGGTCTTCGTCAGGTGGACGACTACTTGCCCGAATTAGTCATCGAATATCGAACAGAAAAATTCGCCTCGAAGGTGGAACGACGGAATCGAACGAACAAGTGCCAAAGAAGAGGCGGCAACTTGATAGAGAACGAGAGCTTTTTATAACAGTTGTGATTAGTGATTACAAACCGTTAATATTAACAAGTAGTAATATTATTTCTTTATTTAGAATAAGGAAAACAAGCAGAGAGCCGAGTCTTTTAAGATATCTAAGCCTTTTGGTGAAACAAAAGCTGTTCCATTTTCTGACCGGATTAAAATACTTGAAAATTTATTGTCCGGTACAAATGATACTCCTATGGATCGATCTCTGCGAAGAGGTTCTCTTGATCTGGATCTTCGTTCAACCGCTTTTAATTCGATCTCGAACGACGTGCATTCGCAAGCAAAAGTTGGACGTCTCGAAAGAGGCGATTGGAATGTTAAGATGTTAGAAGAACGACTTAAGGAACGCCAGCAGCCAAAGAAAGTGATTGAAGGCGTTCCAAAATGGAATCGCGATTGCTTTGAAGATAAAGTAGTTATCCTTGGGTCTAAATTTGATTTTTATTTATGGAGTTAAATTATTTATAGTTAAAATCTTTGGACTTCAAAGCGCGTGGGAGTGATGATGACAAGGAAAAGTTTTCAGACTTTGATCAACGATTACGGCAACTGGATCGCAAATTAAAAGAAGGAAGTGTACTGGAGACAGGCCAAAGAGGGAGCAATAAAGTTTCGATTATGGCCGAACAATTAGCATCAGTTTTAGAGCCAAAGCAAGAACATCCACCTCTCATTCAATCGGTGAGTTTAGTGATAATATAAAATTAAATTATAATTTCTGATTTTTTTATTTATTTATTTTTTAAATTCAGAATGTTCGACCTCAAGTTGAATCTGGTGGGAGTGAAAAATGCCATTTTTGCTCACGGCGTGTTTACTTAATGGAACGTCTCAGTGCACAAGGGAAATTTTTTCATCGCGGGTGTTTTAAATGTGAATATTGTGGGACGAGTCTACGATTGGGTAGTTATGGCTATACAGCTGATGGGAATTACGGAGGTACGATTATGAGTTTAACTTTTTTTTCAAAAAAAAAAAAGAAACTTAATTTAAAAAATAATAATAATATTTAGGACGATTTTTATGTATGCAACATTTCGGTATGCCACTCAAGTTTCCGAAGAAGCAGCTAGTTCGTGGGGTCGTAAAGGTGAAAATTTAAAAGAGAAAGTGAATATTATTATAATTACGAAAAAAATTTAATTGTAGGCCTTACCAACACAAACTGAAGGAACAGTTCAAAGGTTGACAGTTGTGGATGGTGCCGCTGATCAATTACGAGGTAAAATGCTCTGGCTATTTCGTAAGCTACTGAAATTGCTATTTCTTCTCATCTCTTGTGGTGCGGGCACCCTTGCACTAGCAACTTATATCAGCTGGCATGTATTTGGATACGATCTTGATTATGAGCGATTATTTTTATTATTATCATCTCCATTCCTCAATATTTTATTGGACGAATGGCACCGAATTGAACATTGCTTTTACACCCACTGCTATGTCTAAGCTTGCTTATTTCTGTTGTTTTCTTACATATTATTTATTTTGCTCAGATGCACGATAAATTTTAGATAATAGAATATTTATTTTTAAATATTCGGAAGTTGTTGAATTTTTGAGAACATTTTTGATGTTTTTTATTCTTATTTTTATTTTTATTTTATTTTATTTTTTAGTCTAAATAAATTGATTGTTAAAGTTGTGATTTTCTTTTATTTTAAGTCATTTCCATCCTTTCTTCCTATATGTGCTATTAAAGTTAAGTTCTTTCTGGCTTTGATAACACGTTCAATTTTCATTAGGAGCAACACCTGAACGCGCTGAATTTGAAAATAGTATTCTTTTGGATCTAACAACCGAAGATGAAACTCTTAGTGAGATGGATGAAGATGAATGGACGGATCGAAATTTCGGCACATCAGCTACTGAATTTGAATCGACATCAGAAGATGAATCAGATTTAAGGTAAATGAAATTTATATTTAATAGAAGAAGAATGGGAAACAATGAAAGTCTTTTAGTTCTGAGGATAATTCTGAGGATGAGAATGCATTAGAGGAAGCTCTGGAGCAGTCGATCAAAGAAGAAACACGTTGGTTAACTGAAAATTGGAAACGTAAACGTATTCAAGATTCCGGCGATAGAAGTTTAGTAGAAGAAACTGATGAAGATTACGTGGAGAGTGATGATGAATACAGCTATGAAGTGTACGAAAACGAAGGTAGTATTTACATCTTATAGACTGAATTAATTCAAGATAACTTGGAAAATCGCTATGAATTCTGCTTCAGGTGCAGCTAGCGGTAGTGAAGTATGGACGCCGTCTCCAGATTGCAAAGGCGATGAAGGAAAACCCCTTAAATTATTTGAAAGTGATAGAGAAGTTTTAAGTCCATATACTGATTCTGTTGGTATGTTGATTAGATTTAGTTTAGATAAACATAAATTGCATGTTTGGTAATCTCTGGAATTTTTGTAGTTGATGATAACATTTTCTCCACATCTGATGGGCTTTCTATAAGTGGTAGCAGCAGTGATTATGACGACGAAGGTGATGAGGAAGATGATGATAATGAAAATATAAAGGGGAACGCGATACACGAAATTCCGTCCATTGTTATTGATGAATTTGCTACTAGTCAACCAGAAGAGATCTCACCTACTCTCAAGACGTCACACGATGAAAAGGCTGAAATTGAAGATGGAAATCAAAGTGATGATCTGTTGACTCCAGTTGAAAACGATCTTACACCAGTCAAAGATGTGAGTGGGCAGGAATCAACCCCAGAACCGGAGATGGAAAAAGACGAGATTGTGTTAGAAGCAGAACCTGAAATAACTGAAATTGAATCGGTTAAGGAAGAGTGTAATATATGTACAGAAAGTGTAAACAATGTAGAAGAATTTTCAGAAGATGTAGAAAAACCGAAAGAAGTTGTGCTTAGAAAAAGTGGAATCTCGGCTCTGAGACGCGATCTCGAGATTAGAAGTGTAGTCGAACCCCTGCAGTCTCCCATTACCGAAAATATAACTTTGCCAACCGAAGAGGAGAAAAAACTCGAATCGGCAAATAGTTTGCCAAATTTAAATGAAGCCGAAGCTAAGGTTGAAGAAGAACCAAAGAAAGAAGATGATTTGCGGATCAGTCGCACCTTAAAATTAAAGGAGCGCTACTTATTAGGTGAAGTTCAAACTCCAGATAAATCTCCAAATCAAATGAGTAAATCACCGCCATCCAAATTGGAGCCCGTTGTTAAGAATTTCTTAGAAATGATAACAGAAAAACAGAAAATGCTCGCAATATCTCCTCCTTCTACGGGTGGATTTTCGTCGTACATGTTCAACAGATATCAATCGCCGCAACCACCTAAAGTCGAATTGGGTACGTCACCAGTGTCTTCGTTTTTAGAAGAGCGAAAGCCAGAACAACAAATTGAAAAAATCGATCAAAAAATAATTAAAGATGAAGTTGCAGTGGAAATTCCAAATAATCAAATTCGACTGAATGAAATATCTGCAGAAACTCCAATTTCTGAAGTAGTAAAAAGCGATGAAGAACCTGCAGAAGAAGTCGGGTTTGAAGTGGATGATAAATTTGTCACAATAAGAAGGAAGAAAAAGAACAAGAAGGAGGAGAAGAACGAAGTTGTTGAGGGAGAAGAAAAGGAAATTGAAATTGAAAAGAAATGTGAAGAATCACAGGAAATCATTTCTCTTGAAGCACCTATTGAAAAATCAATTGAAAAATCAGTTGAAGTCGTCGCTCAAGCATCATTAGCTGTAGAGGAGCCATACGAAGCTACGTCTCCAGTCTCATCTATAGAAGAACCGCGTGAAGCTTCACAAGCATCATCACTAGAGGAAGCACGAGATACTGTTTCACAAACATCATCATCTATTGAAGAATCATCAGTTATAGCTGCTAAACCTATTCCAAGGTACGAGGGCCAATTTGCAAAGAAAGTTAGTCCGTACAGCAATGTAAGAGAAACACTTGGAAACAGAAAACGAAGGGATCAAGAATACGATTTGTCAGATAAAAGAAAATTGAGTGAACCGAAAGAAGAAAAGATTTTAAAGCCGGCAGATAACGAAACTGAGGTAGACGTTACAAACAAAGGTAAACAATCGCCCGAGAAGTCAAAAACAGAAGAGATACCGTTTGCCGATGACGAAGATATTTCTGCGTGTGAAGTTGGAGCCGGGAGAAAATCGAAGCCAAAAATGGCGAACGATATTTTGCGGGAGATTTGTTCTGTCGAAAGAGCAAAAGCTCGGCAACAGGCCAGGGAAAGAGCACGACTTAAGAGTGATGAAGAATTGGGATTGCAAATGAAAAGTAGCAGGGAAAAGGGTGAAAGTAGTAGGTGGAGAATGAAAAGTAGTACATCGTCGTCGTCGTCAGGAAGCAAAAGGTCATCAAGAACTAGCGATTCATCCGATTCAAAAATGAAGAGTGCTACTTGGTCAGGATTTGGCAAGAAATCCAGGAAAGGAAAAAACACTCCCGAAACTAATGCCGTTGCAAAATGCAAAGAAAGAGGATTTTTATCAATTTTATCAAATTTTACTAAATCTAATTCGAGAAAGAGTAAAGAAAAATCAAAATCTTTGGACGAATCAGACGAAGTTTCTGCAGTTGATAGTAATCCATCGGCTCCAAAGGCACCAGGTTGGTCTCTTATTGCTGTTACGAACATTTGTATTCATTTATATTCATTTTGGTATTTAATTTTTTTTTGAAAAGTAGAGGATAGTTTCTCTGAAAGTGACGAGGAAATGGTGACACAAGTAGACAAAGAAAAAGCTTCGTCTTCCAGTGCGAGAAAGGATAAGGTAAAATTAAAGATTAAAAATATTAATCTGAGAATTAAAAAAAAAATGTTAATGCGTTTTTTAGGAATTGGCAGAAGAAAAGTTAAGGAAATTACAAAGAATAGCACGGAAAGTTTACAAACGGCAAGAACAAAAGCGTTTAAGAATGGCTCAGGAAATTCAGAGACAATTAGAAGAAGTTGAAGTTAAACAGCGACAGTTGGAACTTCGAGGTGTACAAGTGGAAAAGGCATTACGAGGTGAAGGTGAAGAAAGCGGAAAAGATGAAGCCGAGTTAATGCAAGAATGGTTTGCCCTCGTTCGAGAGAAAAATAATTTAGTGAGGCAAGAAGAAGAGTTGCTTGTGCGTGCCAAGGAACTTGAACTCGAAGATCGACACAGTCGCTTGCAGCAATCGCTTGGCGACAGAATGGCTATCGAAGGTGAGAATTAAAGAAAAATATTGATTTAAAACTTTTTTAATAAAACGTGTTTGAATTAGATTCCAAGAAAACAACTGAAGAAATTGAAGAGGAAGGGCGAATTTTAAGCGAAATGTTAGAAATTTGTGAACAACGCGACGCTCTTACTAAATATTTAGAAGACGACAGAATCAGGTATTTTTTTAAAATATTTTTTATTAGAGATTTTTAATATTTCTGACAAAATGCCTTTCAGTTGTTGTTCGGCCTTAGAAGAAGACGACAACGAAGTTGAATCTAAACTGCCAACTAGTGTTGATGCTTGTTCGTCAAAGCTTAATCAATGTTAATAATGTTTTTAAATAGTTTACTCACAAAGTGCCAAGAACAGCACAATTCTGTTTTATGAAGTGTGGCTGTGGAGTTTTATTTGGCTAATTAACTGTTATTTTTAATTTTTATGTGAAAGGAAGAGGAATTTTTACTGTATAATAGTGCAAGAAATTTATATTCAAAGGCTCAAAGAATAGTTTTTAATATTCCATTAACTTAAGTTCGTCTATGTCTATTATATCAAAGTTATTTAAGATAAGAAAGTTACGTGATATTCAGCTTTTGTTGTTCGATCATTTATTAGAAAATCGCGGATAAATAAAGTCAACAAATTTTTTTGCTCAAATTTTATATGGACGTCACTTATTACAGAGTAACAGCAAGTTCGAAATATTTTCAACGGATGGCGCTAAGAAATCCTCGCTCCCTATAAAGAGCTGTAGAACATATTTCAAAAATGGCGGCCGTTGCTGCAAAATCAGTTTTCTTTATTTTATATTATAAATCGATTTTTATCGTGTTTAAAACCCAACCGTCGTAGGCTGAAATGGAAGGGGTGAGTACTGATCACTCTCATGGCTCATAAATTTTAGTTATTTAATGGTTATCTCGAGTTCGTGTTCCGTGCAATATCTAAAACCTGAACTGAAATGGCATGGCACGTGATTAAAGGAAGCAATAATTTAAGTTTATAGGAATCAATTTTGCATTTTAATTGCTCTTATCTTTGATAATAAATTATTTCTCTTTATAGGGCCTACAAATTTATTTTTAAGTTTGTAAAAATGGACAAGATAAAGATTATCATTTTGTATTCTGTTACTGTCCTGCTGCTTCTTGTGTCATCAGCATGCCTACAGTTGATTGACTTCATTTTTATAGGCGGAACTGGCAGTTTAGCTAAGAAGCACATTTTGCCAAGTGTGCTTCAGTTGCAGCACAATAAAAGACATAGTTTGAGGTTATTCAGCTGTGGAAGAAGCAAACAAGTGATTGGACATAATAAATTGCAATCAATTCTTCAAGAGATTGATGTTCCATTTTCCAACTATTCAATTCATTACCAACAGCTGGAACGAGATGAAGATTACAATACATTTTGCCGTAATTTAGGTCAAGTAATGCCAAATTCAAAGTACCAACGAATATTTTATGTGGCAATTCCGCCTAAAGACTACTTGCAAGTTCTTAAGATAATCAACAACTTTTGCACACCAACAAACGGAACTTTGAAAGTAATTCTTGAAAAACCTTTCGGTATAAGTTACAATTCAGCAGAACTATTATACAGTCAAGTGAAAGCAATGCCAAATGTTCAAGTGTATATAGTAGATCATTATTTGTGGAAAAAACCCATACGTTATTGGCCAATTTTCCGGTAAGACAATTTCTCCTCTTTTGATGCGAATTTGTCTCAGGTTTTGTATTTTTCAGCGCTATGAATGACAAATGGCTAAATTCAATATGGGATTCGGATCATATTGAAGACATATCATTTATTTTGCTTGAAACTGAAGACGTCAATGGTAGGTGTATTTTTTCCTTTTGTTATTTTAAAAATGTCAAATTGGTAGTTGTTATTACTTTAAAGATAAAAATTTAATTAAAAAAACTAATGATTATAGATATGCATCATTAAAGCTGCTATCATAATTTTTATTTGGTTTTCCTTTTCGTGCCAAAATGCCCATCCAAAAAAATTGAAAATAATAATAATAATAATAAAATGAAATTTGAAAAAATAAAATTTATCTGTGACCTGATTACAGTAGTCAGGTAATTTCCAAATAGGTCATTGACTTAATTTGAAATTCAATTAAATTAAT
>JAQIXT010001141.1:0-18490 GCA_034700445.1 Stenotaenia linearis | reverse complement strand
AAATTTTGAGTTGAGATTATTTAGTTTATGATTTTTGCTGCCGAGCAAGTTTGTGTTGCAGTCAAGTTCGAAGGTGTGCGAGCTATTTATATTTAATAACGAATCTTTTCGGTGCAGACGTTGCGCACGATATTCGGTCACTCAATTTCCTATATTCCACGAAGCAACATCACCTTCATCTCCTCAGATTGAAAAGCTTTTCACCATAGCAACAGACATCCAACTGCCCCGAGTCCATGGCTTCCCTTGATCAATGATCCGCCTTTTTCATATCGGTGACACAAACTCAAGACGATGCTGCATTTTTCAAATCATCAAATTCCCTTGACCCGCCCGAGAAAAACAAGTGAAATTAAGTAGACATTGAGTGACGTTTTTTCGCAACGACTTTTCTTGTCAACAAATATTTTCAAAATATTTTTCACTCAAGTTTACAAAAATCCATCAACAGGCCGTTTCTAACACTGACCAAATTCAATTTCGATCCAATTTGATATCGTCGAGAGTCATAAAATCGACTGTTACTCACGATAAAATCCTTTAAGCACTAATCAATTTATTTGCTATTTACTTACAGTCGAATCCCGTTATAACAAACAAATAAATTTCAGATTTAAAAAAATAAACCTAAATCAGTGTAAATTGGTAATTCACACTGATTTACATAATTATAAATGTGAATTAAATTGGGCGCAATAGATTTAGTTAATATTTAACAATCAATAAATTCCATTTATTTCCTTAAAACCGAGTTCGTAATAGCGGGGGTTCCTAAAACAGTCCTAAACTGATCAAAATAAATCAAAAACTCAATTTTCTTTTACTCAAAAGCAAAAAATTGAGCAAAGATTTAAAATTTTTAAATTTTTATCCCTCAAATCAATTTATTTACCAAATTGATTTCATTTCTTCCTTAAAAATCCCAAACATTCATTATTAATTCACCCATTTATTGTTTAAATAAATCACTCGTCTCAAGTCCTCTTAAGAGTTCTTATATTTTGACCTACAGTGATTCAGAGTTGACTACACAAAACAAGTGACTCGGAAGAATGAGTAAAACCTCTAAGAAAACCTCCTCCTCTAGAGAAAGCAATAATGCAGAAGTAGAACATGAAAAAGGAACCTGCAACTAAGAGAAAAGTCTCTTCTTCTCGATCATCATTTATTGGAGAAAAGAACCAAAAGACAAAAAGAAAAAAAACCACAAAAAGAATTCGTCTTTCCCCATCAAGGGAAATGATTTACCCCATTAAGATCATTGATAAATACACATTTAAATATTTTACAAATAATAAAAACATTACACATTCAAATAGTGTTTTTAAAATTCAAACGAAACCAGTCTTGAATACAAACAGCAAATTATTTCTAAAAAAAAGAAAATAAACCGAAAAACCGTCACTCAAAAAACAAACTCAATTCCCAAAAGTTGTAAATTTTTTTACAATTTTTAACAAAATAAAACTGGATGAGCTCAATTTCAAGGTTGGCACGTTTCACCTCATTGATTGAATTCCTTTTCCACAAACCCAAACAAGGCTATTTTTTTCCCTCAAAATTTTTTTATTTCTGCTACAAAAGACTATAAAATTTTCTGGCCACACGACCAAATTGAATTGCCACCTAATTGACTACTCGCCATTCGAATTCGGTTTTGATTTTCATGCAGGGGACGTTGACAAATATTGAACTACGAGTCCCTCGAGTTTTCCGCCTCGACACCCCGTTTTCACGGCACAAAGGGCCGAAATTTCAAATCCCAGCCTACTTAGAACATCTGATCCACGCGCATGCGCTTTAAAGATAATATTAATCAACATTCAACACATTTTCCGCTTTAAAGCGAATCGAGATAAATAAATAATAATGAATTTAAATTTTTCGCGCTACGTGTCCCTCGCTTTCGATTCGAGAGTAGATTTAGAGTCTAATTCTGTCATCGTTTTTCATGTCTTAATACGGAAAATTCGCGAGGGAAGTATTTATTAATTACATCAACACACTTGATTTTTTTTCTTTTTTCAACGTCTTTGAAACGAGCGTCGTATATATTGATAAACTCGAGAATTATAGATCTTTCTCATTAAGCCGCATTTAATTATTACCTATTAAAAATAATAAAGAACGTTTAATATCATAACATTCATTACTTCAACAACAAGATCGTATCGTTACTCACTTTAAGTGTGTTTCTTTGAAAACAAAAGCTTTTAGGAAATATTAAGTTAAAAAATGGTGTATAAATTATTCATGTTTTAAAATATACATCGATTATGAAAACAAATAAATTATTTTTATTTTTATTAAAAAAAATTAAATTTTATAAAATAAAAAAAAATTAATGCGATTAAATCTCTATTATTTTTACATTAAAATTTCATTTTTTTTTTTTTGAGGGAAAAAAATGAAAAAAATCGACAATCTGCTCTTCCAATACACTTTAAGATGTTATATTCAAACGAGTCATCTCTCTTGTAGATTATATTCCACTAGAGAACAGTTTCACCACTGGAAAGAGGTCTTGTTCGTTCAATCTATCTTCCCTCATTTAAAATTTTTTTTTTCCTAACTCGTTAAGACAATCTTTTTTTCAAAAAAAAATTTTTTTTTAATTTTTAAAATTTAAAAAAAAAATGCCATTATGGTTTTTTGTTGCAAGTCAGTTCTCAACCAGTAATAGATGAGGGATTAACATGAAGAGGACAGGCCCTAATTCCCGGGGGTAAGACTTGGCGCAGTTTAAAACAACATTCGATATTTTCCATAGAGTGACTCGGAGCGCGCCAAAAATAATTGTATTACCTCCCCAATTCCCAGATGCTATTTTGGCTTAAAACTCTATTATCCTGTATTAACAAAAATGAAAAACCAAAGAGAATGGAAAAAGCAATGACTGACGGGGGAGACAAAAAGAGGATAAAGCTTCTTTCAAATATAATTCGAAAGAAACAAAATCTGGCCGTGATTGGCTAACGTATAAAAAATAGCATTATATTATAATGAACATAAAATGCATAAGTTTCAAGATAAAACTTTTGTTCTCCGCAAACTCTAACAACTCAATAAACATCGTCCGCTTAGAAATTAATCATTAAAACAACAATTCCAATATGGTCAATTTCTAATATTGTGTATAAAACATTCTTAAAGGCCCATAACTTTAATTACATAATCAATTATCAATTATTTCAAACCTAAAAACCCAGGACAGAAGAATAAAAATCACTCACCAGTTGAACTCATCAGTCAACCATTGTTTGTGTTCGAATCTCCATCATAATCTGAAGGGAGTTAAATAATAGCCTTTATCCCCCATTAATCTTGTGATTGCACCCAGAATGCAAAGCGGGGAGGGGAGTGAGGGTATTTCAAACCACTGGGACTCTGTTGCAGATTACGTCAAACCCCCACATTCATTTTTAAGTGCAAAGAAAATAGCAAAGGAACCCGTCTTTCTTGTAACCGAGCAAATTGCAACCCAAGCAATCGCCATAAATCCTTCTTCACACAAAGCCCACATAGTTTAGTTTAATGCAGATATTTTTCACGTATGTGGGTTAGCAGCAATGAAGATACGGGTTTGATGTTGAGCCAATTTCAACCCGCTCCATCCCCCCAATGTTTTCTTATTGATTTTTTTCCTTTCCCCCCTCTTTCTCTTCCCCCTCCAGGAATTTTCACAGATTTCATATACTTGTGAGAAAAAAAATTCAAAAAAATAAAAAAAATATTTAAAAAAGAGGGAAGGGTGGATGAAATAGAAAAAAAAAAGCGTAAATCTATTGTCAAAAACAGCCGGTTCCGTATTTTACTGCAGTTATTGCCATCTTTCGTAAGTATTTTTTTCTATGATTTATTCATCTATTTCAGTTTGAAAGCGTAATTCATGGGGTTTGGAAAGCGTACTGATAATTGCGAATTAATCATTTCCTTTTTTCCCACCAAATGAACATATTTCTTCGATCGATCCATTTTTGCTCGCAAACCCTCGAGATTTCACTGTTTGACAGATAAATTATTTTTTTAGTCCCGGATAAACATCAAAAGTAAAAACAAAAAAAAATTAAAAACAACAAAGTGAAAAACTCGTGTCTCTTCCTTTGTTTACCTTCTAGCAGGCGAAATCTCGTTGAAAATCTCGTTGAAAATCAGTCTCGATATTGACATTCAAGTGGGGCAGTTTGTTTTGCTTCATTTCAGACTGGAAGGCAGCAATGAAATGATGCAATGGACCATTTCCATTAACTGAAAGGCAGATGATTATCAACAAGAGGCAAGCCCTGAATCCAATTACTCATTACGTCCAAAAAAAACCGATCGAGTCCACAATTTCTTATTTATTACCCGAATTTTAATTCCCAACTCACAATTCCTTAAAAGCAATTGAACCAAAAGCTCCGCCTCGATGTTGGCTTCTCCACAGCATCAATGCTGAGAAGCAACCGTTGAGAAAAATCGATAATCGAAAAGCTTCTTGCACACCACATTTCCCATACTCATATCGAAATATTACACTTTCGAAAAAAAAAAAAAATTTACAACTAAAATCCAAACAAAGTAAGAAAAATAAATAAATAAAAGAAAAGGAAATTTGCGACCAAAAGTGTTTTTTGTCAAGATTTTGTCAGAGAGACCATCTATTGCGACTACAAAGCGGGTGAGCAAGCGCAGCCAAAGCAATAAGAGGGACTAAAACAGCAGAACAAAATTGAATTTTCGATGAGTTCCGCCAAAGAGAAGCCAAGAAAGGAATCAGAGAAGGGAGGAAGCGATCGCTGGGCTCGGGCTAGTGTGTTGGAACAGGAAATTGGGAGCCTTGTTGACACAGACGGTAGAACAGTTCCTATCTATCGCAGACTGACTCAAACGTCAGGGACTAATATTGACACCCATTCAGATTGCCGCCTTCGTCTGCTGAATAAAACAAAACGTGAGTCTTGGGTGTGTATTGCTGAAATATTGCACGATAAGACCAATTTGCCAACGCGCAGGATTCATTGAGAAATGTTGAAAAAGAATAAAAATTTTATTCATTTTCAACACACCACTAAATCAACGACGGATCATCAAAACAAGGTATTTTATAAGTCAACCACATTCTCTTTCTCAATTTTTTTTCTTGTACTTCAAGAACGCCATTAAAGGCAATGACTTTTTCCCACTACACAACTTCATAGGCGATATAAGAGAGGATTTTCTCCCCCCTGACAAATAAAAAAAGGAGCAATAAATTTGCTTATTTGACATTTCCTTTCCAAAAAAAAAATTCCCAAAATCCAAAAAAAAAAAAAAAAAAATTTTAAATTTTCTAATTAACTTTTATACAATTTTTTTTTAAAAAATTTTAAATTTCATTTATTACATTCAAACTCAAGTCCCGCACGTCAACAACAAACACCTTCACCTCGCCTGTTTAAGACAACTACTTCCTTTTTTCGGATGACAATCTCAGCACACATTTCTCTTCATCGCAGTTACCAAGCAACGTAATAAACTTTTCATCGCGTGCCAGGATCGGGAAAAAGAGCTACTGGCAACAAAATGCCAACACAAATTGCACTCGACCGACTCTAATACAAATTTCCACTTGTCCACTGTCACCAACACATTAAAGTGTCTACATTTTTTCCCCACGCCCCAAACTCACTATTATATTTTCACTTCGTCATCCAATTGTCTATCAAGATTGACACAGGGCACACCCAACTAACAAAACCCGCCAAGACACGTTGAGTGACAACGGTTAACACGTGAATCCAAACGCCAGTGTCTCCAATGACTTCTCCCTCACTTGAAACGTAGGTGACAGTTTGATTCCTTCCTCCCATCACCTTTCCACTTATTTACTTATATATAACGTATCTTTTCGACTTCAAATGTCACATCAATACATCAACCCAAAAAAAAATCAAAAAAATCAAAAAAAATTCGAGAAAAAAAATAAATATTTTAAAGGTGTTACACGAACCCCCATTTTTCTTTCTTCTTTGATTTACACACCCTCACAAATTACCCTCACACTCGGCGGGTCAATATTCCTTCGGGATGTGGGTATTACAGAGCACTTGTCAAGGAAAAGGGGATATTCAGCGGCTCTAAGTTTGACCGGTGTTCCAATTAAGGCTAAAGCTCCTTCTGCATCCCCCCTTCTTCTTCTCGTGGAATCTCGTTGGCGGTGAAGCAAACTAGATGCCCGCCAGACTCATCAACAACGAGTATTCCTTAGCATTGACCTTATTGGCTCTGATATGTGATCCGTGGCAAACGTGCCAGCTCGGACCACATCCCCCAGGGAAATGATGTCTTCGGCTTTTGTATCCATGCAACCCACACACCATATCTATAATACACCATTTCCACTATACTCATCGATCGACAATAGAAGCTCACAAAACAAATCCAATTTCCCTCACAACACATCAAACCCAACATCGCACAGACGTCGCGCCGACATCGCATCGACATCACCAAAAAAAAAAAATTCAATTTCCTACCTTCGATTCTGTCCAACGTGTACGGGAATTTGCGATTTTCCTCGATGTAATCGTAAGCGC
The DNA here is from genome assembly GCA_034700445.1 of Stenotaenia linearis. Lineage (NCBI taxonomy): Eukaryota > Metazoa > Arthropoda > Chilopoda > Geophilomorpha > Geophilidae > Stenotaenia > Stenotaenia linearis. Next base: position 11,933 of record JAQIXT010001141.1, on the reverse strand, counting down.
AGATGTCAGTTTCAGTTTCGGAAGAACTGTAAGCAGCTCGGTCTGGAGCTCTGCTTGTATAATAACGTGCAGCTGGTGATGGACGAGTGGTTCTAGCTCCCACTTTGTCCTTCGGATCCATTATCTGGTCTCAAAACAGCTCCTCACTACATGGGAAGAGAAAAAAATGGCGTTGTAAGCAAACTACGAAAATAAACTTGACGGTGCAATCAATTCTTTCATCACTTAATCCGTTGTAAATTTATTTCCCCTTTGAAAATAACCTCGCCAACCCCGATAAAATCAGTTTGGGGAGTAAGGAAAAAAGATAACTAAATTTTTACATCGGTTTAACACTTTGATCCCAACTTTTTATATTATAAATTAAGTTAATGGATATAATTAAATTAAAGGTTTTAGTCCGGTCATGCAAATCACGTGAGTTCACTTTCTACAAATTTTTTTTTTTTAAATAATTTTTTTCAAGGATCAAGGACGTCGAATTTGAATTTTCCCCTCTAATTATCAAGCTGTTACACTTTCATCCGACTTTGAAGGGGAAATTTCCCCCCTTCACAGCACAAAATCAACAATTTCTCGCCTTGTTTTCCACTGAATCATTCTTGTATCACTAACATCCCGGAAAACAACAAACAAAGCGAACAATCAATACCTTAAAAACACAAACAACAACAACAACACCAATTTACAAATTCAAAAACAAAACAAAAAAATCAGAAAAAAAATAAAACCGGTGAATCTCAAGCGACTCAAGTACTGGCCGAAAAAACCATTTCCATTCCAGACACGACTGCAGTTGGAAAACCAAACAGATATAACTGCTTTTCCTTCGAGCCGAGACCCTTTTTCCTTTTACTTCACCTCGAAATGTCCCAATGCTCCTAAAATCCACGGATGACTCCCAGTGGAAAAATGAGGTCGTGAACAGTATCGACACAAAGTTTGAAACGTATTTTCTTAACTCACTCCCAACATCTCATATTCTTTTTGGGGGCAATCAAGTGACAACTGCGAAGCTGGCTCGTGAACAAGAGAAAAAGTGATCAATTAAACGAGACTAAAAGAAAAGAGAAAAAAAAGAAGAAAAAAAAGAGCGACTGCATTGCAATTCCAAACAGCAACTTCATCTGTTTTCTCTTTAATTGCGCAGTGTCTGCTGCAAATGCAAAGACTCCCCAGTGACATCAAACAAGACAATTCTATTTGTTGAACTGCATTTACTCTGCATCACTTTGTTTCGAAGGCAGTAAAAAAAAACGAGAATCAAACGTGGCGAAACGGTGTTAAAATCGAGATATAAAAAAAAATCTTTTATCGCCCATTCGGTGTTTAACTAACTTTTTCTTCACTTAAATAAAAGAAAATAAATAATTTGAAAATAAATATTTTAAGAAAAACCACACGTTCATAAATTTTCGATGAATTGCGGTTAGAGAGACCCGAAATTGGGGAAGAAAAAAATGGGTAAAAAAAAGATGAAAAAGAAGTAGCGCATGTTTTGCGACTCACGGAGTTTTCATCTCTTTCACGGATGAGGAATATCGGTCGGCCTTTTTCGGCTCGGTTTCAATCATTCCGATCCGCTGCATCTTTGGGGGGTTAAGAAGGAAAGCACTGTGCATATAGCCACGGGGGAAACATGCAACGATACTTCAAACTCCTTTTTTCCACTTCCCAAGTCCAAAATTACGAATAATTGCCTCGAAATAGAGTGAGAAAATACTTAAGGGCAACATTCCTCATTTTTCTCGATACCGAGTATTTTCTTTTGTTGACATTTTGTTAACATTTTGTTGATTTGTGCTTATTACTGATATTGTGGCAGGTCACTTCAAAAGCGCATTAAAAAACTTGAACATTAAAGTTGTGTTTTACGTAATTAGGGTAATAAAAGTTAAGTTTTAAAAAATTGTGCAATGAGTTTGTCCATTAATCCGCGGCATTGAATTCTCTTTGGTTTGAGTCTTCCTATTAAAATATCGAGCTACGATCCGGTGTCATCATACACCAACTAATTAGCCATTCTAGCCGTCACGAGCAGAGTAGATCTCCTGCCAAGCGCAGAACCGGCTCTTGTCTCGTGATGAATCCTGATTGCAGCGTAGCGGCCAAGTCAAGAACGAGCAATAACAGCGCTTCGGTTCGGAAATATAAAAGAAAAGTTTTCTATTCAAGTTACACCTGTTGGAATTCTTTTTTCAGTTGCTGGCAATTAGTTTGATGTTATGGAAATTAATTTATTAATTAAAAAAATTGAAAAATTTATCTTAAAATGAAGTAAAAATTGATAAATGGTTCTAAAACTTGAAACATAGGTCTAAAAGTAGTCGTAAAATTAAAAAATTGTGTGTAAATAGTCAAATTTAAACAAATTTATAGAATTTCCATTCAAATCCCACTTGAATTCCCACATTTCTTCCACTCGCACTCATTCACCAGATGTTTTTATACTCAATTTATTAAGAAAACTAATTACTCGCCAATTTAAAAGAAATAAGTGCAAGTATCCTCGAGCTTTAAGTCGATAGAAAGCAATTATGATTAAAATCAAAGTGACCGTCCGTCTTAATTAAACTTACTGATTGGCTCGTGTCCTTTCAATCAAAAATCCTGTCCACAACGTTACTTTTTCCTTCCCCAAGCTACGCAATAAATTAAAACAAATTTAACTTTTAATTCAATTTCAACTTCAACAACAAAAATCAATAAATCAAAGCCAAAACTCAAACATTTTTCCCCCCAAAATTAAAATCAAACTCACAGCAAAACATCAAATTTCACTCAATACTTTACAATAACGTTGTTTTTAGCACACAAGCGTTAGATATGAATAATTTGCTTCACATTCAATACATCAGAGTATATACGTATATACACAACAAACTCAATTGTACTCCTGTCACATTGATTATAGAAAGCCCATACAAACCTGTCATTTGGACATAAATTGATTGGCACATTTCAAAATTGTGCTTAGTCCGTCGCTACTTTGTTCTCCTTCCCACCTATTATTAGATTAGCATTTAGATTCGCCAAACTGAATATAATTATGACAAACGAACAACACAATCACAAAGTTAACAACCAAAAAACAAAATGCTCCACTCGCCATATCAATTCAATTTGTTTTCAAGTGGAACAAACATCAAAACGTTTGAGCGAATACTCCTGCAGCTTTTTCTATTTTTTTTTCTTTTCATTAATGAATGCACTGTCATCATGTTTGTAATTAGATTTTGACTCTTCTGCAACTGTCACTAACTGTTGGGGGTTGTGGAAGACATGTTTTTATGGGTATTGAAGTGTGGGGAGGGAATAGTGTGGATAATTTCGGATTTGGAGAGATTTAAAATGTTTTACGTTGTAATCTAAACAGTTCCGTTTTAATTTATTTCTCGACAACTAATGACAATAAATTTTTGAAACCAATTTAGATTATAATGTTATCAATTGTGCTTTGATTTTAAAAATTTCAATATTATCTAATACTGTTCCTTTAATCGTATCTCTCAAACTAAAATGGCTGCTGCATTGCAGCAACAGATGGCAATAGACCTCCATCCCAGTAGATAAAAATGGAATTTTTACAAAAATTTATATTACAATCAGTCATTGGATCAAATTTTTGGCGGGAAAAGGGTCAAAGCTCCTCTTTCGTTTGACGGACTTATAACCCTGAAAAGTCTTATAATTTAATTTTTAATAATTTAAAATCACTTTTAGGTGAAAACTCTAAAAAAAAAACTCACAAAACTCTCTCCAAAACTAAAGTTTAAACACCACCCGCACCACAACACAACTTGTGACTAATTGAACACAAAACATGTGGCCAGATGGCGAGCCATTTAGTGACATTTTGCTCTATCAAATGTCACTTCCAATTTGCAACCGGCCCCCTTCGTCCTACTTTATTTAGAGGGCAATGCAAATATCTCCTCTATCAAAGCCGGAGTTCAAATTCGACACCTCGCTTCGATAATAAATGATTTCATGCAGTCTCACTTTGGCAAAAGAACTCTTTGGCCTTCCCTTAACTGAATTTTCTGCTCGTGCTGATAAATTCCCAATCCCCTTAGGTTGCAGCATCCAGTTGAAACAACCGGAAATTACGTAGGAAATTCCCTGCCAAGCGCATGCGTGTGACCACAGGAAAAAAGAAAAAGACCCGACACCCGCGTTGTCAATCACACGACTCTTTTCTCTTTTATGTTTAATAAACAAATAAAAAAATAAATAAATATTGAAATAAGGAAAAAGCGGCACTTCCTACTTTGCTTGCTGCTATTGGAAATCATTTAACAAAGTTGCAAGCTTTATTTCATGGTTGAGATGGCTCTCGGTCGAGATTGGATTCGAAGAAGCTACGGAGGCTCGTGATGGTTATTGAGGAGGAGGAATGGAAACTGTTAAAGGTTTTCGGTTAAACCCCGATAACCAAAACACGTTTTTCAACCTCTGATTAGGAATTAATACATCAATGGGTAACATAATGATTTGGATTTCTCATTATAAATTTCCCCTTTTTTATGTTTTCCCCCTGAAATTAACCCGTTAGTAGGGAAATTGGTCTCTGGGTAACCTGACTGGGAAAGGTTTTATTTCTTCCCTGTATATCTCCCAAACGGAAAAAAATTACCCTACTCCCCCCTTCTTAACTTCTCTCGCACAATGTTCTGCGTGAAATGAAAAACTAATTGGGTTTGCCTATTTGACAGTCATCAAAAAAAAGCCAAAGGCCGTTTTTGGAATTTTAGAATTCAAATTTTACACTAATTTTAATTTTAATACAAAATTCCATTTAAAACACCAATTTCATCATTGGCTTCCCCGCAATACCCATTGAAAACACATTAGCTGCCCCTTAGTCAAATTTGTAAAACTCGATATTCATCTTATAATGTGATAAATATTACTTTAACACAAATATTATTCCAATATAATAACAAATTAATGACTCCTGGAGCAAAACTAAACATCGGATTCAATATTTGCTCCAAAGCATCAAGCAAACTATGTCAACAAGTAAAGTATTCGTGAAAAACAAAAATATCCGCTTAATATCCGACTCGTTTCTGAAAACCAAGCTCGAGCAATCACGATTAATTGCCCGACTTGATGTACACGAGAAACACAAGTGACCTAAGAGAGATAAGGCGGTTTGTTTCGCTTCAAATATTCATTACTTCCTACAACGTACAATAACACATCGCTAATACAACCTAAGCTCAAAACGAGCTGTGCAGCAGTGCTACAAACCTGCCATTTCCTGATAGATAATCCAATCCGGATCCGCGAGCAGATCAAAAGCTCAAGCTAAATATTAATGCCTTCCAGATTGCATTAAGTGGTAAAAATAAGATATTGCTTGAGGCGCTTCAATTTCACTCGTCTCGTTAACAATACCTTCTTATATTTATATATTTAATTCATGAACTAAATGGATGAAACCTCCGTTTGTTTTCAAATGAGATGCAAATCTCGTCTCAAAGTTGAAAAGGAAAACAAGTCTCATCGCCTTAATTCATTCTTATTGTTTCATAACTCTATAATCAGCCGTTCGGCTTTAAGATCTAATTTACAAACTGTAAGCAAAGAAAAAATCGCAATTTTCAACTTGCAAACCGCAGAATAATTGCTTCAAAAATAGAATTTATTTAATACTTCCAATTGCCTTTTGTTGCCGAAAAAGCCGGAGCGAAACAAAGGGGCAGCAACAGTGTTTTCTATGAGCAATGCGGGGAAGCCAAAAAATGTTACTATTGAAAATTTCTATTACACGTTCGTAATTTAATTTTTTCCTTACAAAATTATCCCCAATCCTACATTTAACTTCCATCTCGGTCCAAACACGGCCCTCAACTCGTCAAAAAAAATAAAGAAAATGAAAAAAGCGTGGGAGAGAAAGAAAGAAGGGGAAAAAATTGAAGAGGGCCTCACATAACGAGTTCTCCCGCCACAAGTCAGCCAATTTGGAGGCCGACTCTTCTTGACTCACAGCAACCTAGGCTTGACACTCCAATCAACAGTGTGGAATTATTTAATGAAGAAGGATGAACTCGCTTGCACTCACGCACACACAAAAGAAAACCCGATTATTCTACCCATCTTTGCTCGCATGCAAACCGCGTGCTCGAGACGGCGTGATGAGAGAAGTGATTTCGAGCCGCCATGACACAGGCCAATCACCTCACTTTAACATTCTCAATCCCAAACTAAGATTTAAAATAAAATTTAAAAAAAAATTTTAATGCTCGACATAAATATAAGTGAATTGCGCGCGAAACACAAACCCAACATTTATATCCAAATAATAACTAATATGTTAATAATATAATACTGATATTGAAATATAACGGGACCACGTGTTTAATTCCCCCTTTAAAAGGGGCAGAAGGGAGTCTTGTTTCATTAAACCCATTTCCTTCATTGCTGTCGAATTTTCTGTTTACCTTCCTCTTCCTCTACCTTCATTAGCATGTTATAAGTTGGGTGCGCGTGCATATGCTCGATGCATCGCATTGCCAACAAAAGCAAACCAAACAAAAAGAATCACTTCAAACTTAAACCCATCTGCAACTTTACTTTTATCCCTTCGTCACAAAACCTTTTTCTCGTTTAAAGTTGAAAAACCCTTCGGGAGTCAGATTTATCACCCGCTCGCAATAAATGCGACTCTTCAATTTTACATTTTACAATGCTATCGTATATCTTTATGTATAAGCTCGAAATCATTGATTGGGCGCATGTCCGAAGGATAATTACTCCACCAACATTAACAACAACAACAACAACACTAAAATTTTGCAGTCTAACACCCTGGGGATTAAAACTAATCAGTTTATAAATAGCAATTTCTCGCATCTCGTAAATCTAGAAATAAAACAACAAAGACTACAATTTTTACTTCACATTTCGCCAACAGAGGGCGCTTTAAAATACAAACCCCCTCAACCCCTGACTAATTAAATAAAAAAAATTTTCTGAAAGTATACCTCAATCTCAAAGAAAATTCTAAACTTAATCTTATAAACCCAGAAGAGGTGCATGATTCGAACAGACGTCTCAAATCCGCGCGCTTGTAACCCACCAAATAAATTCAATACATCACCCATCAATTACCCACATCTCAAACAAAGACAGGTACTTGAAATACCTCTGAAACCGAAAAAATTAAATTTCAAAAATAAAAAAAAATAAAAAATTATATCAACCACACCCAACTTGTAAAGCAGAACCCATTCAGCGTTAGGCCTAAACCGCCACCATCACGCAACCCGGAGTCGCCAATTCACAGCGATCCTGGCGCCAATCAAGCAAACTCGGTCAACTTTCGGCATTTTACAGCTGTTTTGTGGGGGTGGGCGAGATTTATTTGTGCCAATCAACAGAGTGACTCTCATGATTTCCTAATCCCGCCCAGGTCAGCTCCCGGCCCATTCATCATGACGCCTTTTACCTGATTCCACATCTACTCCTCCCATTCACTCCCTCTCTCCCCTTACCTTCTCATTTCACCTTTCCTTCTTTGCTCCACATATGCCAATATCCCCATGGCAACCGCACAACTATACACAGTCAAACGTGCGGCACTCAGCTCAAAGTATAAATTTACGAATTAATAATACATTACCATACCCTTTCCCGATATTGATACTAATTTATTTCCCACCAGCAAAACAAACACGGTAATAAATTCATTCTATAACATTACATCACTTTCTTCCTTCTTCGGACGTATTTCTAAGGGCTACAAAAACTGACGTTGCCGCGTAAAAATACGTGTAAAACTTGTGTGTGTAAATATGTATGCAATTTATTTGGCTTTGAAGTATATTCATAAGAAAGACCACAAGCTTGCTTGCAAATCTACTAACTCGTAGAGATCGTCTGAATTTATTGACGTCTTTTATTACCGTATGAAAAAATAATGAGAAGGAACAAATTATTAATAATTGTAGTTAAATAAGGCAATCCAATTGTAATCCAAGAGTAACTTTTAATCAAATTGTCTGCAAGCATGAAGTATACAAAACTGTCAACAAAATGTTTTGATATGTTGTGTTCCAGAAGCTAAGCCTAACTTAGCTCTGGAACTTACATAAATGATGTCAACAGTAGCTGCATTCAAAAAATAACTTAATTTCTCTTCAGTTTTGTGCTTATTGATGTCATTTTCCATTCAGTTTATATTGCAACTGCAGTTGAAAGTGACATAAACAAGCCGTAAACCAAAGGAAAACTAAGTTTAGTTTAATTTTTGAATGTAGCTTTGCCAGAAACCAACGTTCCAACTCCAGATCAATCGACAATTAACATCAACAACACACCCTAAAGTCACAATGGAAATTCCTTTGCATTGACAAGAAATATCCAAATAATTGTGTGTGTAATATTTATTAGACTCGCACAAAAAGTATAATGTCATCTAAACGCAATTTAGCACTAACAAAATCATGGCACCTTTTTCTATCCTCTACTAATAACACTCACATCCTTAGCTCCAAGGCGAGCTAACAAAAACTGTCCAGACAATTGTCTTCCGCTTATATGAACACAGTAATGATCGCAGCCCAAAGTGTGAAGAGACCTCCTCACGCTCGCTATTTTTTCCCATCTTGGGTCATCCTTCACACTCATATAATGCAGAATCAATAACAATATTATCATTTTTTTCCTTCTCACAACCGTTTTCAGCTGACTGCTGATGTTATCTGCCAAAGGACCCAATCAAGAAATGAGTCCTCAATCGCTCGGATACATACTTCACACATCAGTGACCCGCATTAACCCATATTCGGTTATCGGCAATTGTCAAGTGGTTAATTTATGAACAGGAATCAGTAGGTCTATAAATAACTCCATAGAGCTTACTTTTATATGTTTTAACGTTAAATTTTAATTTTAGAAAATCGCTTTCTTATAGACTTCTAAAGGGTTTTTACGTTAGAATTCTAAGGTAAGCAAAGCCTTGGCCTTTAAGAAGGATTCACACTATACAGAAGTTTTCATGTAACAAAATGCCACCAACTTTGTTTTGCTCTTTACTGAACTGTGATTGTCTGGTTTCACAGAACACATAATAAAAGATAACAGATTCATCTTTCAAAGAACACAAAAAAGGTCAATTTTAGCTAAAAGAATATTCTTTCACAGCAAAAAGAACATTCATTGGTGAAAACTCTGACTAGTGTGAATCAACCTTTAGATTAGAACAATCGAACAAGGAAAACAAACATGGCGGCATCCGCTCGATCTAACTTTCCGTGATGATAATTTAAATCCAACCACTCTAAATGCAAAAATAAACTCAAACCAATTTTAGTAACAAGTGCATAAACTTATTATCAAGCATTTGGTCAAATTTAACAAAAATCTCATTTTGAAGTTACCCAGACACAAGATAAGAGAAAATCCTTAGAGTTGAAACCATTAAGCCTTCTCTAAGGATCAACTGTAGTACAAAATTATTCTTCAGCTTAAACAGTACAATGAATTAACTCCATTGAGCGGTTTACACTGAATGTTATTTTATTAACCAAACCACAGAACCCATTGAAACTTTCAATAAACATCCAAACAATTGCCTCTCTTTATAACACCAATATTGCAAACACAAACACCACACGTTTTATTTTTAATCTCTCCTAATTACCATTCATTTTATAAATTACCACTCAAACAAACGCCTTAAAACTTTGCGGATTAAATGCTCAATATTTTCCAACATCACAAAGATAAACCAGATAAAACTTAAAATCCGCGCTTATAAAATCGCCACTTTTCGAACATAGTTGAAATATCTTTGGGGCATTTCTTGCAAACTTGGTAAACAACCCTTGTCGATAATATAATCGCATCTATAAATATTATAATTCAAAGCCAAGACAAACAATTGTCTCCCAAACGAGGTCCCTTCATTTCCCCATCAAACTACATCAACAGGAAGCTGGTATGCACGCTTTATACCATAACTGAATTCTCGCACACAATTTAGCCCGCGGCATGCGTCGGGGGCCATCGCTATGCCTAAGCACCTAAACAAATGACAATCAAGATCTCGTTGCTACCAAATAATTACTGCAGGACTCATCATCTTCACGGCTCTCTGAATTTAATATCCCAGTCCCTTCCCCTGCTTCGTTCCACGTCCTTATTACAAAACTTCATACACTATCGCCTTTCAACTGCGCCAGAATGTGATTTTCAACCGGGGGAGGTGCAATTCCAATCTCGCCGCACCCCTAAACTGTTTCCAGGCTACCTTGCTTGCAGAGACCCTTGGAAATATAAAGTAAATTTAAAAATTTATCATCTCCTAGTCATCCCCTTTTATAATTGCATTGTGAGGAAAGAGGTTTTGGCTTCTCAAAAAATCTATTAAGAATTTCTAATTTCTTAAAAAGCATTTTCTGCTGTTTTTTAGAGTGCGATAAGGTTTTGATTTTGGAATTGGCAAAAACTACACTTTACCTTTTTAGCTATAACTTGGGAACGAATATAGATAATTTCAAAAACTAAAGAGATTTAGGATGCTCTGTGTGTTTGGAAACTTTTCTAAATTGGAAGTATGGATCTATCAAACCCTCAAAAAATTTTATGACATATTTTATAAAAACAGTCACTAAATGCATAAATATTTTTTAAAGTCTAAAGTGCGTTGAGGTTTTAATTGATTTTACCTTTTCGGCCATAACTTTGGAACAAAACCAGATAAATTCAAAAACTAAAGAGATTTAGGATGCTCAATACATTTGTAAACTTTTCTAAATTGGAATTATAGATCTATCAAACAATTTTATAACAGATTTTACAAAAACAGTCACTAAATGCATAAAAATTTTTTAAAGATCACCATCAAAAATCCAGAGATTCCACTTCCCTTTAAAGTAAAACCCATTCAATTAAAATACTTTTTAAAGAATACCAAAGAAAAAAAATATATTTTACCTGTAAATAAACTTAGATGAGAATTGATTAGACTAAAAGCAATTCGAAGTGGCCTGCGGTTGAGTATACAAGTACACCGCCTTTGTTGACCTTTAAAACCCAAGAAAAATATTGGAAAATTACTTTCAACTAAGCAAATGTTGAGCCTTTCGAAAAACTGGTTCATTACACACTCAAAAAACTGCGGTTAAATTCTCTACACAGTACATATTGAGATTTCAACTTAGTTCCACCAACTTCTCTGTTTCCCTATTACTCTTCATTCATAATCGGCATTAATAATTAACGATGTTATATAATATATTAAAAGCATGAAAAAAATTAATCCGACTTATTAATATTGTTGAAATTTTAGCCTTACTTGATATATACCATTTGATTATTTTATTTCCCCCGACTTTAGCTCCATTTCGAAAATGAGTGCAGGATCAGATAACACGAGCGAAGACTCGAATAAAAAAATTGGGAGATACTTAGCATGAAAAACAAGTCTACCGTACAAATTTGAAACCGCATTTTCCCTTTCTTGGAACAACATTAAAACCAGCAACTGTTTTCACAATTCCTTCGAATTTATTTGCGTTAGGAAAATTTATTTTAATAATTAATTTCACGTGAATTAACTTGTGAGTTGAATAATTCACCTCATGCGTCATTAAGCCAAAGCGCCGTTCCATTATCAACTAATTCCACTTAAGCGCAGGTATTGACAACACTTTTTCGTCAAACTGTATAAAAAATACGACATTAGCCTCTTCTGCTTGCATAAATTAGTTGTGTTGAAATGTTAATAAACCAAAGACTTCCCCATTTTAATCCAGCGCGAACAAAAGTAATCTGACTAAGTTGGCAAACCTCCTTTCCATTATACATCGAGGTGTGAGCTAACATTTACCATCTCGCCGTAACGCGAGAGAGAAAACACAAGAATTCCATTAACCGGTTTTGCATCTTTCTCATTTACTCATTCACTCCTTTTGTATGCA